>JBAFTA010000022.1:4026693-4038485 GCA_036919975.1 Melanotaenia parkinsoni
GATGTGCCTTGGCAAAAAGTTCCATTTTTGTCTCATCTGTCCATGGGACATCCTCCCAGAAGCTTTGTGGCTTGTCAGCATGTAGTTTGGCTTTTTTATGATTTGTTTTCAACAATGGTTCCTTCTTGGTCGTCTCCCATTAAGTCCACTTTGGCTCAAACAACGACAGATGGTGCGATCTGACACTGATGTTCCTTGAGCTTGAAGTTCACCTTTAATCACTTTAGAGGTTTGTCTGGGCTCTTTTGTTACCGTTCGTATTATCCGTCTCTTTGACTTGTCATCAGTCTTCCTCCTGCGGCCACGTCCAGGGAGATTGGCTACAGTCCCATGGATCTTAAATTTCTGAATAATATGTGCAACTGTAGTCTTGGAGATGGTCTTATAGCCTTTACCTTTAACATGCTTGTCTATAATTGTCTTTCTAACCTCCTGAGACAACTCTGTCCTTTGCTTCCTCTGGTCCATGTTGAGTGTGGTACACACCATGTCACCAAACAGCACAGTGACTACCTGTAGGCTAGATATAGGCCTACTGCCTGGTTACAAGATTGTAGACACCTGTGATGCTAATTAGTGGACACACCTTGGATTAACGTCCCTTTGGTCACAATTTTTTTCAGTGTTTTCTAGGGGTGCCAATGTTTTTGTCCAGGCCTGTTTCATGAGTTTATTTTTTTTTATTTAAATTTAAATTTCAAATAATTTTGATCTATTATTACTTTTGTCAGACTTAAGTTATTTCTGTGACCATTTTTCTTTCATTAACCGAAGGGTACCAACAATTTTGTCCACATCTGTATCACTGTAGCAAGTTCAGAAATAGCACAATAGGGGACCTTTAATAAAATATAGATTTTTATATATCTTAATATAATTTTTGACAATAAAAAAAACAGATTCACTGTCATTTGTGTTGATAATTATTAAAACCTTAACAAAAACAGCAAAAACATCCTGAATATTAATTAATTTATTTACTCATTTGTTGTAGAGCTTGAATCTTGCTGCACTTATGTTACACCAAGTCGAAGATACTGATTGTCACACACCTGCTTTTTATTAACCATCATTATTTTTTAGAAACTCTTGACATTTTGGCCATGTCTGCGTGAATAGAGGCATAGTGTGATGAAAAACACACAGATGGCAGCACACAATCTCAAGCTGTGTCCAAAAATGCCAGTTATCTTCCACACACATGAGCAGCACAGCCAGATTATGTGAAAATCTTCACCTTGGTAGTTTAACTTTAGTGCCCCCAATTTGCATTTGCATGTGGATGAAAGAAAGAAATATGTAGAAAAATCTACCAAAACACCCGTACTGAGCATCTTATCGTTCTGTTCCTTTTTTTTTCCTTTTAATTTTTAATAATTTATCAAGTATCAGTTGGGAACTGGATCGATGCAAATTATCTGTTTTATTTTCTGCCATGACAGACTAAAGGGTTTCTGTCACAGCTGTCCATCTGCGAACCTCCATCCAATCAGCCTGACTGCGTGTGGCTGAATCTGTGCAGGCGGTAACTATGCACACGCTCATCCTGCTGCTTTGTCCTCTGTCACATTATCAAAAAACACCAATAGACCACTGGGAGTAATGCTTGCCCATACTATCACACAGCCTCTGTGTATTTAACAAATTATGCAAATAGTTTCAAATCATATCCATAATATTTCTTATCATCATTGAGATGCAATAAATATCAAGACGTCTATAAAATCTTTTCCTCCCCAAATGTTCTTCTCTCACCTGGATGTCATTGAGTTTTCACTTCCATCACTGTTACATGTTCTTTCCTTTGTTTTGTCTGAGAACAAATCAAACTGTTAATTCAGCCCTTAATGTTCCTGTTATGTGTTTAATAGTTTGACTAAGGATGGCTTTGCGAGTGACACTGAGAACTCCTTTGGCTGCATGTTGTGGGTTCGTAGCGACAGCTGTTAAATGCAAATGCCACACTTAAAATCAAATAGCCCACACTTGTCCATCTGAGCCCTAAAATGAAGCTAACACAATAAAGCCTCCTTATTGTTAAGACCTTGTTCTAATTTGGATGAGAGTAACTCAAATTAAAATGAGTAGTCTGAGCTTTAAGTCCAGTTTAATATATTTGGGAATAAGCTAAACTAACATTTGAGTCAGTGATCTGCTCCTTACTTGTTTCATGCTGGTTACATAACTTATCATGTTTTTATCTGGTGTCAGCAATAAAAAAGATTTCTTTTTAAAGGGGGAGGTATGTCGAAGAGTCCCCGGGAAACCAGCCAGGCCTGACTAATCTGTGATGACAACTTGACAATGAGTGTGTGCCTCATTATGTTGCAGAGCCACAAACACTGAGTCAAACAGTGAGATTGTTTCAAGTTTAGCTCAGTTGATGAATAGATTAATTAAATTCTAAGAGCATGGTGTTCATGATGCTTGTTTCAGTCTAAAATTAAATCTAAGAATCATCATTAATTGATTCCCGTTAATTAATCAGACTTTTTCCACAAGAAAAAAGTGGAAGTGTGCTGGAACATCACACAATGGAGTTGTGAAAGAAATAAGCATATTTCTTTGTGTAAGAAAATAAAATCACACTAATTAACTCTGTTTCTAATTAATATCTGAGCTTAATAATAATTGTTTGACATAATACAAGAGGTGAGACCAGTTAGAGGATATAACATTAATTTATTCTATCTTTGTTTCTATGTTTGTTGATTATATGGATCTCTGGAAACTTTAAGCTGTTACCAGTAAATCCAGCCTTGTAGAAAAATGCGTGACAGGTGCAAAATGACTATTTTTTTGTCATCCAGATGGATGATGTTTATGTTATGTTCCTACACTATATTTTGTATCTCATGATTTAGAAATTACCCCAGATGTCTGGTGGGTTTATGTTTGTGGCATTCACACAGGATGAGCAAAGTCTGTGCTTTAGTGTCTGAGGTAACCGAGGTAACCATGGGAACAGCAATCCAGCCACACCTAGATTAAATGAAGAGAGATTTTTAATCATTAATACTCATTTTTCCATTGTGTTTCATTAGTTTCCTTAGAAAATGACTTTTTAATGGTTTGGGAATCTTTGTCCTCTTCATGATGCTCCATACATTTTCAATAGGAGACATGTTGACTGCAGACAGGCCAGTCAAACAAACACACACACACACCCTGTGTGTATGAAAGCACACTGTCAGAAGTCATACAGAACAAGGTCAGGTTGCTGAAATAAATGTGGTAGCATATGTCAAATTACAGCATCCACCTCTGCATGAATGGTACCTTCACACATATGAAGCCATCCATGAACACTGATGCAGCCCCATACCATCACAGGCTGTGATCTTTGTCAATTTCTCCCATAACAGCCTGGTTACTCTCACACCTTTGTTCAGGTTCAGGCTCAGGTTAATTTATTTGTACCTGTAGGTAAATTTGTTTTGCAGTCAGTGAGATATAACATCCAGTTTGACACGCAGGTCACGGGCAGAAGCAACACGAAACATGCAGTCACACAACAAACTCAAGGTTTCAACAATAAAGCAGTAGAGACATAAAAGTAGTGAGGTATCATCCTTTAAAACGCAAAGCTTAGTTTAAGGTTTTAAGGTAGATTCACACATAAACACTGACATTGTTTGTAGGTTTGGGTTTCGGGGTTTTGTTAGTCTGGTCTGTTTGAGTTCTGTCTGGTTTTATTTTGTAGTTTTTCCTCTTGTGTATTCTGTTTGCTTCCTGCTTCCTGTTTCTTAGTTTGCCTGGATTAACTTTCTTTATTATGTATATATATATACACACACACACTTTGGTTTCCTTTTCTCTTTGCCTGTTCATTGTCGTTCCTGTTGAGTTTCCCTAGTCTTTGCATGTGCAAGTCTAATTCTTGTTATTAAAAGAGTATAACTTCTGCACCGGTCTGCCTCGCCAGCCGTCATTCGGGTCCTTCCATCCTCCACAAACTGTGACAAATGTGTGAACAAATGGTGTGCAGAAACAGATGTCAGATGTTTTTCTTTTTCAAAGCAGCTAACCACTAAACAAGTTCACTCTAAAGACCGCTTGGCTGAAATGTTCACTGACATTGCTGGAATAGATGAACTGAAACTGAAATGAATCCCTGTTGTCCCTTTACATCTTCGTGCTTAATCTTCTTTTTTCCTCCTTGTGTAATCCAGTTTCAGGTTACATTTCTGGATGCACTGAGTTGAGGAGCCCATGTGGTTATATTGATCAAGGAAGCATAACGGCTCCTCATAGAGTGCCGCTTGAAGATCAGGAACATCCAACAGTTTTTTTTTTCATGTCCAATGACATACTAGTTTACGTAGACATTAATTAGGGAATCAGATGGACTGACTAGTGTATGTGACTTGTCTTGACTGCATGAACAGTTTAACAGTTTATATTTCAGGCCTACTTTCAAAAATGGTGCATAGAGATTAAGATGCCATAACAAGGACGGGATGAAACTAAATCTGCACTTGTTATGATTACATTCTATATTTATATCCTTTCATTGTGGATTTTGAGCTTCCGGTTTGTTAAATGATGATTTGCATCATTATGGTTATCCTCTTTTATTTTTAACTTCATCCATTGCAGCCTCAACCACAACAGAAAATATTTTTTCCTGTAGCAGGACTTTTAATAATCAGTTTCTTTTTATGCCAACACAGACTCCACTCAGCTTATAACAAGAGCACTTTTAGCAGATTAGAGATCAAGATGGAGAAGCAGCTCGCACAACCTCAGCCGAAGCGGCACTCTCTCAGCTGAGTCCGAGCTCAGGTGCATGAGTGGTGCTGTTTCATGATAGACTCAAGAGCTTTAACGTCAAGCTGTCCTTCTCAGACAAGCCAGTCCAATCAACAAGCTTTTACTCTCAAGGAGTAGTAGGATGGTCCGCTAGCTCAGGTCTGACGGTGCACTCCTTAAGAAAAAAGAGAGAAAAGACAGATATTTGCACCAGAGAGGTGACTGAAAATCAGTGTGCTATGTTGGGTGTCAACTAGAAGCTTCAGTAAAACCCTCGGTTAGTTGTTAAGAGCTCTTTCTAAAGGAGAAGCAATGGAAGATCACAGCTGCAGGGTGCTGATGTACCTGGAGTCCCGCTGGTTTTCAGCCCTGAACATGTGCCACGTGGGACCTGCAGTCTTGTTGGTATGCAGGTGATACACGGGCTCAGCATTACAGAGATTGGGTTTGGCTGGGTTCGTGTGCGAAGGGGTGCTGCAGAGGGGAGAGCATTGCTCAATCATTCACCAGCAGGTGTAGGAAGACGGCAGCGGGGAGTCTTAGAAGACTGTGAGGGAAATCAGAGAATAAAGGAAATCGCAGAAAGTCTGTTACAGTCAAGGGAGACAGAAATTCAGACTTTTCTACTGTATAGTGCATAACTTTAGAAAATCAGGCAGAAATCTTCTGCTTCTACCTGTTTCTACGAGGGTAATGTGCATTTTAATATGGAAAGACAAATTTCTGATTTCTTTCAAACTTAATTTGGAAATAGTTGGTTTAGTTGTTGTGTGTTTTTCTGTGTGTCTACAGGCCTGGAATGTAGTTCCGATCTAAGGTTGTAAACAGAAAATTTCTCCAGGTTATAAAAAAAATTACTTTGGACTTTGGACTTAAGAGAAACTTTCACTGAAAAGGAAAGATTTTTCAAATCACAGGGTTTCAAACTCATCTTTATCTCATTTTCCCATTGGCCTACTGACAATTCTCAACAAAAACAAAGTGAAGACATAAGTTAATTTAGACTGAAATGTCCCATCATTAGGTGCAATATGCCCTAATTTTTTAGATCTGTCACACAGAAATGGTTTATAGCTTTGACATCAACGGTAGCCTCAAGCCTTCTCCGGAAAGATCCTAAAACCAAACATTTCCTTTGGCAGTTTCTTCAATTCCTCCCGAGAAAAGCATTCAAGCTCCTCAGTGTGTGACAGAGGGTGTTAGTCCATGATATCATGAAAATGATATCAATGTTGGAACTAACAAACGCGACGTTCACACCAGGTCTTAAATTTCATTTACAATTTTCTGCTGAGATCCAATTTTTTTGGTGTAGTTGTGCACATCATACTTCAAATGTAACTGACTCCAATGTGAACAATCTACAACTCTGACGTGATAAAATGACACTGCACGCAGCACGCTGTGTTCAAGTAGGTAAGCATGAATCATTTTTAAAGCTACTGTCAACTTAATTAAGACATAATGTTTTGACTATTGTTTATGAGATTTTGATAAATTCTACCTCTTCTGCCACTGAATTGTGGAGTCTGTCTCACCTCAGTGGTATCAAAATTGGATTTAATGCAACATATTTAGTCTGAGGTCACTTTTGAAATACATCAGCTATGTACCTGATTTAGTACTATGAGTGGCCTGGGTTGGATACGAAAAAAAATTAGCTTTGTGCTGCTCAAAGTGTCATAAATGGGTCACATATGGGCGAAAACTTTAGACTTAGGCTACCTTTTCCTGCACTGTGAACTCTTTTTAGGTCTTGTCCACATGTGCATGGTTATTTTGACAAACAGATTTTTATTGTGTTTAAGCCTTCCATCTATATACAAACACTTATTTTTGCAAACTGGCATTTGATGTATTCTGAGCTTTGTAACTAAAAGAAAAAAGCAGCTGCTGTTGTGGATTTAGATCTAACTAGGATATGTGTTCACATGAATAAACTAGATGTCTAACATCTCTATTATTCAGGGCAACCCTGCAGAGGCTGGGCTTTGCAAGACATATGACATCCACTCAAGTATCAAGAAGTGGGACGACATGAAACAGGCACACATTGTGCAGCTAGAAATGTAGTTTTTGTCCAAGTTGTGTATTGTGTTTAGTATTTGTTGAACATTTTGTGTCTGCTCAGTTCTGCTGTGTCATTTCAGTGTTTTGTGGATGTGAACTGATCAAGGGGATGTCACAGTTGCCACTTGGCTGAACTATTTGGCAAAGTATGAGACCACAAGTCCCCTGATAGTGTCTCAACGTCCATTGTGGCTACCCAGTATGGGGAGGCCATTGAGTCCAGCTCAGACAGCCAAGAAGATGTTGAACTGACCACCTCTGCCAGTCTTGTTCCACTGGAAAGAAGGGTGCTTGAAGTTATTTCAGTACTTTGGGAAGGAAGTCATAAAGAGTCCAAACCCAGAGAGGAGTTCACATAAAACAAATATGAAATCCCTGAACTTGTAGAGAATCGTGTTTAAAAAGGAGCTGAATATGATGTTTCTTCACATGATGGCAGTCAGTACAGCAATGTTTTAATTAATGGAGGGAATTAATGGTTTTCCATTATGAATTAGCACCACAGGATTATGGTCAGACACTTAGAGTTGAGCTGGAAGTTTGTCATGTCATCTATTTACAGTTTGCCTCCTTCTTCACTGGATGAGGTTCAGGTTGATCCGTCCTCTCAGCTGGTTCAGTAATGTGTCCTGTAGACAAATAGATGTTATGAAAGAAACACCAAGCAGCGATTACCTCAGCACAGTCCTGAAATTTCACTGGCCACCCCATTCCTGATGAGAAGCTGGTCAAGTTCATTAACTTGGGAACCAAAGTAAATCTCAATCTTCTTGTTTTAACAATATTATTAATTTTGTCCATTTATGTTCTTTTTTGTTTTATCTTCATTTCCAGTTAGTTCCATTAATTATGTTTAGTTCTTACACCTGTTTTTCTTAAGTTCTGACCACGATTTAAGCAATAAACTCCCTGTTACTCTGCTTTACATCTTGGGATCCTCACTTCCTGTTGTCTCCCTTTCCCTAGCAGAGCTGGGTCATAACAGACGTAATACACCGTAGCAACAGTGCACAGGTAACCACTGTGCCTCCCATGTCTAGCCAGCTGCTAGAAGGGCTTCTTTTGTATTATTTGCAGCATTACTTGAACTTCTTAGACGATGTAGTGAACATGGCAGTAGAATTCATTACCAGATGATTCTATTATATGTAACTGAGCATATGTTATTTTAGTAACTGATTTCTCTCATAAATATATAGCTCTATGTGGCACTTGGTTACTTAAAAATAGGAAAATCTTGCTTAATTGCAGCCCTAACTAACATGAGCCCATGTGTGAATGAGGCGCCAATGTGGCACTGAATTAAACATGACGCTGCTTTTTCAGGCATTTGACTAATAGATAGTCTTGATTATATTTATGAATATGGGAAAGTTGTGTGAGAAAAAGGGGCAAAGGCACACAAAATGCACTGTTATTCTTATTTCCCATTTAAATACTGCACACACTCCTTGGCATCATTAGTTACCTGATGTAAGTAGGTCACATAATTTGCAGTGACTGCCTCCTATTTTAGGTGTTTTATACTTTGTACACACAGTAGCACTGTGAGAAAATATCCAAATGTCAACTTCAGCTGTTCCAGTTTAAACAGAAATGAAGGAATGGATCAAATTGAGGGGCTGAATGATACACCTCACCCACTGGTTTATACACACACAGATGTGCCCCAAATATCTAATGTGGACCATATAAGCAGCACATTTTCCAGATAACCTGCCAACAGCTTGTTTTGTTTTTTTCCCTTTAACTTTCTTCACCTTCTCACATACGGAAAATCTTAAAAAGCCGCACTCAATGGATGCTAACACACAAAGACACCATAACCTCCTGTTAGACCCACCCAGATTCCTGTAATAAAAACCCAGTGCAATTATCTGCCATCAGGAGCTTGGAGCGGCTCCAAAAAGTGAAAATCTGAGACCTCATCAAGTGGGGAAAACGTGATACGTTGTTCTATGTCCTGGACCTGCAACTATATAGAAAATAAATATGCAGAAGATGTTTTTAGCTCCTGCAAAGGAAGTTAATACAATGTGGATTCAGATTTCTTACACAGTCATGGTGTTGTTTAAATAGAGCTGGTTGCATCACCCCGGTCTTCTCTTATTTTTATTTTTGTACTGTCGGTTAGAAATGGAAATCAGTCAAACATCATCTGGAAGAACCTAAGAGATCAAATTTCTTTTGAAGTCTGCCTCAATGAATGATAACACAACCCATTTCAACAAGATTCGGTCCACATTCATAAACAAATTCATGCTTACAAAGTCCGGACAATCGCAATCCACAGCATTCATTTTGTTTATTTTTGCTTATCTCCCTTTTTTCTTTTCTCATCTCTTTCTTTCTTTCCCCATTCTCCAACTGATTTCATCAGTACTGTCACTCTCAGGCAAACACATACATACAGCATGCACATGCGTATACTCTGCCCTCTGATTTGTTAATGGGTAAGGGATTTAAATGTTTTGCTTTTTTTTCTTTTCTTTCATCTGTTTTTCTTTTGTATGTGTTTTTTTATATCTTAAAAAAAAGAAAGTAATGTACCAAACTAAATGACAGTGACTCGATGGCAATGGAAGCCATGGATGTAAACACTATCATGTATTTTTTGCCAAACTGTTCGGTATTTAAGTACTTATTCCATAACATGCTGCTCTTTAATAAGATGATTAACCACAAAGTAATCAAACAGAAGTATCTGAACCATCAATCAACCACCAAACCCTTTGGTTCAATTACAACTTTCGTTTAAAAAGCTCCTCTTCATCATATTGTTCACATTTTGACGTCAGACCAAGACGACACCCGACATAAGACAAGATACTGAGACAATGACATTTTTATGTTATGGTATTCTCAACACTGCTGTTGGCTTTTCTTTCCACAAGTTGTTTGAAATTCACTGGTGCTGAATGATTCCTGGTCCGCTTCCACAGATAATCTGGTCCATTTAGAGGAGCACACATTCAGACTCTGGTGCAGACCAAAGAAGAAGAAGAAGAAGAAGAACTCTGGTGTGCTTGAAAACCAAGGACCTTAGGAACTCTGGTCCGGTACGCTGATGGCGAGAAAGCAAACGGACCATCCAGCGGACAAAGAGAAGAAATGATGTATGATGCAACATGTCGTATAACTTGCTGCCTCATCTGCTGCTCAGACTAGAAAGATTCTGGAGAAAACCGCATCATGTTTTCAAAGGAAAACCAGAAACCCCATGACTGCAGAAATCTATTATTACTCCATGGTATACAAGCTGTTTTCGGCCTTGGCCAATCAAGGAGCCAGATTTACTTCTCCTTCCTTGTTGGTCAGCAGTTGCTTCGATGAGTAGCGCCCCCTAGTGAGCAGCTGCTGTAAATGTGTGAGAGCAAAACAAACCAAAGAAAGATGAGAAAGATGAATCGTATTTATGCTGTATGGCTAGTTGGATTAGAATTTAAGTACCCTTGTGGTATTCCCATTACCACTGTTGGTATTTGAAATCTTTGTTAACTGTGATAATATCAGTTATAAATACGATATGTGGTTTTACACGTGCATAGAGAACACAGTTTGCTGATGGGTTTTTCTGAGATGATTGAATAAGGAAACAGCTCTTTGCATTTTATTTTCTTTTACAAACTGTGGTGGAGTTCAATAATTTTACTTCTCCCCACTGTTTTTGAGCATTGTTGTATATTTCTTATTTTGTACAGCCTGATTTAAATCAATTGTGAACTTAACTGTACACTGTTCTGCATCTTCTTCTATTTGTTTTGTTGTTCGAAATAAAATGAATGAATGAATGAATGAATGAATGAATGAATGAATGAATGAATGAATGAATGAATGAATGAATAAATATCCTGATGTAAATGTGCTCTAAGGAATTACATTTGCCTTATTCTACTTAAATGTCATACATTAGTGATATGAAATCACTGTTACATAAACTATTTACAGTGTCCGTAAAATTTACCTGGAAGTTAAAAATCTCTAACTTTTTGTGAGAATTGTTGACTAAAATAGTCACTGGGAGCAAAAGTTGACGTTGTCGTGGAACATTAAATCAACCACACACTTTGTGACAGATTTTAAACATTTGAAGCTTTATCTGCATTAATTACTTATTATTTTTCATTTGTTTTTTAATTTAGGTCACTCTGGTACAGTCAGATTTAAGTCTTTTTTAAACCTTTCATGCAGTGTCCACTACTGTTGACATCTATTTAACAGTTTCTAGTGTATTCCTGATTAAAGATGGTAAATTTGCTGCATCAGTGGACTTTGAGTTATCCTAGATACTACCACTCACTGTAGAATAAATACATACATATGTACATACATACATTATAACTGCTAGATTTGATTTAGTGATAAACAGGAAATGAAACTGATACATATTTTTATAGAATATTTATATTATAGAAATATGAAAACAGTTTTTTATGAATACTTTTAAAATATTAATATCAAAAAGAATAAATAACAAGTAAGATATGATCAAGAAATAAAAAAATGATCACTGTATATGTCTGCAAATGTAATGTATACAAAAATAAAACATGGGACACTGTTTCTTAATTATTCAGGCATGGAAGTGTTAATTTTTCAGTTTAGACTGATGTGTCTTTTTTACTTTTTGGTTTATAAATCCTTTGTCCCTCCTTTTAAACTCTCTTTAGGTGTATATAATAACACGTTTATCTCTTTGTGAGTATTCAACACTTGCATTGATGTTATAAGATGTTTTTTTTTTTTTGGTTTGTTTGTATGTTTTTTTATCATGAGGTTCCTGCAATCACTAACATCTGCAAGTCTTTATGTTGCTTCACGAATGAATCTAATTTTTGTTTAGAAAAATTATTGTAATAACTATTAATGACTCACAGCAGTTAGCAGTTAGAAACACTTTGGCCCTGATCTATTAACGCTTTGCGTGTACTAAAACAGGTGCAAACGGCTTTGCTCCGCTAAAATCGGCC
>JBAFTA010000022.1:4066788-4086877 GCA_036919975.1 Melanotaenia parkinsoni
CAGCATTTTCCTAATGATGTGAACCTGTTCACTCATATGGCAATAAAACCTTTCTGATTCTGATTCTGATTCTGATGTTAGATGCGACGTGCCCACAAGTGCAGTCTGGCTCGCCGGATCCGCGAAATCACATCGACGATAAACATCACGTCATCCATGATGGAAAAAAAAAGAAAAAGAAACAAGCACTGAGAACCCCTGACTGATAGACTTCTAGCTGGTGTCACCGGTAATGACGTAATGTTTACATAGTTCAGCAAGCACGGAGCTTTTATTTTGAAATTTACTGGATGCTTTACACTGCCCCCGTGCAGCAGATGGTTGTCTGGTGTTAGATTGCCTTCTATCTGTCTGTATCTTTGTCTCCTCTTTCTTTTTTCTACTTTTCTTTTTACTTCTGTGAAACTAGGTGCTTCCGGGATGCTTTGGACATGTGCCATCTCACGCCTGGTGTGAACCGAACCACTGACTAAAATGGCTGCAATAAGCTCCAGATGGCCACGACGCAGCAGGAATGCATCCACACGGACCCGATAATTGTCCCACAATTCCTTATGCTGGTACCTTTTAAAACAATGCTTTATTATATTTATCAGTCAAACAGGAGGGTTTTTTCCCTTCCCTACCTAAATAAACAACCCTGATCATAATAGCTTTTATATAAATCATACATGACGACGCTTCTGTAATGAGAGTGGATTAGATGCTATATCTAAAGCACTTGTTATAGAATATTTATTGAACATCTGTAGTTTAAGACCCAGTCTAGAGGGATTCTCTTTGCAATATGGTTCTTTTTCTATGTCTATTAATATGTTTATCGTCTTTATTTTCCTATGTAAAGGATAAGAGCTTAGGAAATGAGAAGGTTGCTTTTTAACATTATTCAATTCTACCCAAGGACTTCTTTTTACCTTATTAAAGTTAGAAATCATTATAAAAGTCATCAGGTTGAAACATCACTTTTTTAATGTTGTCACAATGTCTAAATTATTGCAATTTGGACATTTCTGGACGTTGTTGCAGCCTGAAATGTAAAAGTGGGCGTTTTTTTTTTAACAAATGAAATGAAGTTACCATACATTTTTGTGATTTTAAAGTGTCTGCAAGGGGGTATGTCAAAAGAAATGTGGGAATCATTGCATTTTCTAATGCAATACATTCTTTATTGCTGGAGGTATCATACTGAATTAAAACAAAATATTAACAGTCATAACATCTACAGCCTTCGTTCACACTGAATTGTTTGAAAAGACGCTGCACTGAGAGTATATGATGAAAGGTGTGCCCCTGTTTTGTGCTTTTAAGACCACTCTGCAGATTGAATATTAATAAATGATGTGAGAAGGTTTGACTTCAGAGATGATTATTTAAGAAGTAATTAATTTTGTTTCATGAAGGGTGTGTAATGGACTTTTAAATCCAATGCTCCAGCTGATTAAAGCCCTTTGGCAGATCTAAAGTTAATTCAAAGAGCATCATTATTCATCAGTAGCAGGAAACTTAGCGATGCTTCTGTAGCTCACTGAGCATCTGCCAGGTAAGGAAGGTCAGCATTATTATGGTATAACAGTCCAACAGGCTGGTAGCAGTGACCGGACTGGAGCCGATTAATCTAGTTCATCAGTAGAGGTCACAGACACTGTGTGTAATGAGGGTAATTGGACAGAGGCAGCAGCATTGTTCTCTGCAACTAATCCCAAACTATTAAGGGGACTATTGAAAATAGATCCCTCCCATTACAACCAGGAGCAACTGCAGCTTTTGGTAAGAATCTGCTTAAAATGCAATTGGTATGAAGCTTACTGGAGAGCTGAGGACTAATGAATGTTAATCCTTTGAATTTTTGTACTTTTCTTTGCGTCTGTATGCTCTCTCTGCTCAATCCCCCTAGTGGATTGATTCGAGGATTATTACTCTCAACCTACCTGGAGCTCAGTGGGAGCTGTGGACATATTCAAAGCAGCTTTAAATGCTGAGCTTTATCTGCTGCAAATGAGGGAGATGTGTGGCAAACACAACGTACATGCTATTTTTGTAAATGGGACACAGCTCGCAGACTTGTGAAGATTTTGTCTTCGGCGTGTCATCTAGAGACTTTGGCATGTCTTCTAATAGCTGTAGAGGAAACGAGGTTAACTGAGATCTAATGAGTTAATACACAAGTAAAAACAATAACTGGAAATCTATTTTAAAATGTAAGAAATGTTGTTGAAGTCAGAACTTGTATTCAAGTGACGCCACATCTGCCTTTTTATTTATGTGTAACACAGTAACGTGGTCTGCCCAGCTCATTAGTGTGTCTGTATTTAGGAATCCCTCATGTAATGCTTTACATTTACAATATTTTTGGCCATTTCAACTGTTCAAACTGTGAACCTGGTCAAAGTTAACTCTGGATTTTTTGTCTGAGCCATGGATTGGAGTGCTAACCTTATTAGGGGTTTGAAAACAGCTTTACTTCAGCTGGTTAGAGTCCTTCTCTGTTGGCATCTGCTATGTTGTGTTTAAATTAAAGCTCGTGGGGTGATAAAAGCCATAGCTGCTTTCTTCTTTTATTGTTGTGGCAAAGCAAGAAGCAGTCTTAGCTAATTTGAATATGTTTGCTTCATTTACCAGGATGACCTAGTAATCTTTTGGTACATTTGTTATAAGCTGGGCTCTTATAAGGAAAAGTCATCCAAATACATGCAACCACTAAAAACTAAATGCGTACTAAACTAAACTGCTTTCACCCAGGCACACATGAAGAGGTTAGAGTGTAAGCTTTTCCATGTTTTCATCTGCTTAGCCTTGTAGCTTAGCTGAAGTACACATTATGAAAGGAAATTAAAAGAACAGTGTTAGTGTGTTAATTCATACAATACACCACTTAAATCACAAATCAATCACAAAACATTGTCACTTAAAGATAAATGAATAAATTGTAATTTAGATTTTGAAAATTGCGTACTTAGCTTAATTACTGACCCCTGTTGGTCATGGTTTCAGATCACCAGTCAGTAAATCTGGTACCTTCGGTAGCATATAAAGATATAAAAAAAATTTTGTCTGCAGTCATTCAACAACAACATGCAGGGCCACTCTTCATGTAAAATATTGATGAGTGCATATGGGGCAGAATTGTGTAGTAAATTCAAATCAAGGAACATGCAGAGGCATCTGCAAAAAATTCCAAAAGCAGGGAGAAAACACAAAAACTACAGGAGGGAGACACAAAGATAATGACCTGCAGTAATGGCATGACTAAATGGATGGAGGAATGAGACAGAGAAGAGTAGAGGGGAGGTGCATCATGGGAGGTTGCATGGCAGTCAGGATCTATTCAGGCACACACAAAAAAACCATATGACCATATGTGGCACAATGGGCAGGCGAGAGTGTTGGCAGAGTCAAAGGTCGCACTCTGCTGGTGTCGCTTGTGCTAAAAGTAGAAACTCAGAAAATAGACGATTCTTTTAAAAAGAAAACGAGTATTTTCTTTCTCTGAGAAAAGCTGCAGATGTTGTGACATTTAAAAATCAACACAAAGACACATTATGTTTCAGTATTTATGCTTCCAGGCGGTGTTGCAACCTCAGGTCTCAGCTCAGTGAGCGGAGTGACAGCCCTACACAATGAAGCAAGGCTTTCATTATAACCATGCAGGTGCAGAAGCCTTCTCCACCCCTACTTCTGTGTGTGTGTCCTTGATACTTAAACCAAAACTGAAACACCATCAGTCATGTCTAAGTGTGTTTGCTCTGCTATTGTTTCTGTTTAGGCTTTAGTTTTAGTACTGATGCAAAAATTGTGCAATAATTTTTCACATCATAGGTGCAGATTAGTTACTGTGCATTAATTTTCATGGTGGTTTATGAATGATAATTACTTATCAGGCTCAGAAATGCATGCAAATGAGCAGAGTTCATTAGAGGCATTAGAAACACGTTAGCCAATTATGGCTTTCTGATTGGTTATGCCAATGACACGGACACAGATTCTGGATGCACTATCCTGTTGCTGATTTTCTAACAGTTAGAATTAAGACCCAAATTACCTCTTTGAAATAGATAATGACTGTATAATGAGCCCAAAGAAAAACAGTAGCACCCTCACAAAAAATATGAGATCAGATAAAACACCTATTAGACCAGTAAATGGGCAAATAAGATAATTCTCCAGGAACTTGGTAAACTGTGAGAAGCTCTGTCATACTATATAATACATATAGCATACTACATAACACAAATACAACATGATGATGTATTACACTGACTCATTTCCAACAGATCACAGCTTCTCTGGCTGATCTGCACGCTTGACCTGAAACAGGAGCACCATCATTCTTCCATTAATAATATGATAGTATAGATCCTGAACTCTAAGATCAATATTTCATCATTGTGAAAGAGGCCAAATTTTGTGTTATCATTCCATTAAACCCCTTAGAGCAGGAGTGTCAAACGTAAATTTATTCATTATCTCATTCATTATTTCAACCGCTTCATTCATTACGGGTCGCAGGGAAGCTGGAGCCTATCCCAGCATTTAACAGGTGAGAGGCAGGGTACCCGTCCATCGCAGGGACAACACAGAGAGACAAACAACCATCCACGCTCAATCTCAGGGAGAATTTAGAGTGCTTGTCTTTGGACGGTGGGAGGAAGCTGGAGAACCCAGAGAGAACCCACACATTCACGGCAAACATGCAAATTCCACACAGAAAGGTCACCTCCCCCCAGTTCGGACCTGTCCCCCCAGCCAAATCTTGAACATGCTACCTTCTTGCTTTGAAGCCGCATACATTGGAGTACAATACCACACCACCATGCAGCCCTTCAAACATCAAATGTAAAGCAGGGGCCAAAACCAGCCCAACAGAAGGTCCAATCTGGCCCACAGCATGAATTTAGTAAATGTAAAAATTACGTAAAAGACGCTAAATTCGTTTTAAGACCAGAACCGCCAACATTCAAATACCCCATAGAACCACCAGCGGGGTCATTTTGACCCCTTCCGACGCAGCATAAGAATGAAAGGTGGTGTTTACAGAGGTCTTTTTTTTAAACCTTTAAAGCTTGTTTATCATTCAGAAACAAATATAACCTCAAAAAATAAATAATTAATTGATTTAGTCTGTGAGTGGCCTCGGGTGCAGCGATGACTGCATACAGGTATCTATTTCAACATTGTGTACATTTGTACTGTCTTCTTCTATGGTCATTTTAAGGTATTATTTATCTCAAATAAAGCTGATACTAAAGTTTTTGCTCAGAGGGTTCTCACTTCACATACAGAGAATTGTTTGTCCATTCAGAAACACTGTAGTAAAAATCATGGCTCAAATATTGCCGCTTCCATGTATGTGGAGCCACAGAAAGTAAATAGAGAAAAAAAAACAATTATTTAGTTTATTTTTGTGAAGTCATTAGCTGTCAGTAGAAACTTTCTCTTTGACCTTGTGCTTTTGTTACACACTGCACCATTATTACATCTGATTTCAGTTTCTCTTATCAGGTGAGTCACTTTAGGTAGTCAGGATTACTAAATAAATTCTAGTTTTTCAAAAGTTACTCTAATCATAATGTGAAATACTGCATTTTTTTTTAGTTCAACATACTTGATGCTTAAATGTGGTTAAACGTTTGTGTCACGGTTTGTGGTGGAGGTGAGGACCCAATTGCAGGCAGTCAGGGCAGGAGGCAGAACTCGGTGCAAGTAACAGGGTTTATTTCCTCAAAAGTCAGGACAGGGAACCACACACGACAGGGATAAACAAACTAATTGTACTGCATATGACCACATAAGAGAATCTGACAAGGAGTGACTGAAAACCAAGGACATATATACACAGAGGGAGTAATGAGAAACAGGTGAAGTGGATGAATAATTAGACCGGGTGTTCTAACAAGGCAGAAACAGAAACCACAGAGCACACAAGGGAAAAAACTAACTTAACATGACAAAACCAAGAACCCAAACCATGATCTTGAAGCAGAAACTAATGACAAAAACCAGAACTATAACCCAAAACTATAACTAGAAAACGAACATGACCCACACACAGCCCACGGTCGTGACAGTTTGATGATATTGTAGATGCATTGTGATTTGTAAGTTGTAATACACTTGAAAATCTCAAACTGAGACATCATATTGCACTCATTTTTCCCAAGAAATTTCATCATATGTTTTCTAAAAGGATATTTTATTAAATGCAAAGACATTTTGATAATATATTTGTACTTCTTTGCACTAAAACAAAGTGAAAAAAAATTGTAATTCTATTATTATTTTACTGGTCTGGCGCAATGGAGATCAAATTGTTCCATGTGTGGCCCCTGAAGTAAAATGAGTTTGAGACCCCTGCTTTAGCGGTTTCTTTTAAGATGGTTTTATTAACTACACCCTGCTTAGACTGCTTTAAAGGTAACCAGTCAAGTAAGCCTCTTAGCTCTGGGTCCTTGTTTAAATAAATTAAAGTTTGTGTGCAGAAAAGCCAAACATTATATGCAACAACAAAAATTCATCTTATTTATTCTCTCATATCAGTGTTTCCCCCCTAAGGTCACATAATTTACTTACAAACACATTTAAATGCAAGACACTTTCACCAAAGCCCTGTACAACGAAGTTAAAACATAGCGGTCACGCCTGCCATGTGTGTGCTCAGCATCGCCAGCCTACAGATCACCAGTTCTAAATCTCCCAGGATTCCTCTTTTATACCATCATGGACTGCATTTGTGCTCCGTCTTTACCTTCATGTGTTGCACCTGTTTTTCCCTTTGTTTATATCTTTTGTTGGTACAGCTTCCTTGTGTCATCATTTTGTTTTACTCTAAGGGTTTACCGTTGTGTTTTTGTGATGCGTCTCTATGTGCTGTTTAGGCTTTGGTGAACTTTATTAAATCTCTTTCACATTTACCTGTGTTTGCCTTCCCGCTGGTTCAGTCAGACTGTAGCCAATCTGAAGAATTCAAAACAGGCTAAATGTGGTCTTGCTTGTGGTTTGCCGTCTGGCTGAGGTGGTGAGAGCAGGGACTGGCTGACACCCTAATAAAGAGTTATACGATAATGTGCAGGTGGATCAGTTTCATATCCCCCTCTTTTTTAAAACATAAAATGATCAATACAAAGTAAGCACTGAGACAGAGAAGGGATATGCTTCTGGGTGAAATGGAAAGGAAAAAGGAGGTATAGCTAGGTGGCCATGGCTCAGTGGTGAAGAGAAAAAAAAACTAAAGAAAAGAAAACAAAGTTCTGACATTATTGGAGTAACGAGGTCAGGAGCCAAAACGGGACCGTGTTTTGCTGCTTGATGGCCCACTCTAACTGTCACCAGTGAAAATGGTATTCATCCTCAAGATGGGGGGAGGTGGGGAACTCCGACATGGCTGAGACAAAGGAAACCTTTAAAAGACATTTTTGTGTTATTGCAGAAGAGAAAATATTGTAGGTTATTGCATTTGCAGAGTTTTTCCAGAGTGGAGGGAGGCAGTAATTGGGCAGGAAACTAACCACAGAGTGTCACATGCAACTGACATAATACCACTAAAATTTAATTTCTATATCCTGGCTTCACTTTGGCACTAACTTCATTGTCTCCAAGATTTGTACACATGGATGAGGGTTTCTGAGCATTCAGATTTTTTATGCTGGTTCTTTTTCATGACAGATACGGACTGGTTCCTTCAAATTTTAATGTAAATACAGACTTAAAAAAATGTTACATCATTCTACACGCCTGGTTGTTTAAAGCTTCATCAGTTTCAGACGTTGTTTTCTATAAAGCTCAACTTCATTTTCCTTGATGTTTAAACAAACAGAGAAGCTTTTATAGTTGCAGGAAATATTTTGCAAATCTGTAAAGAGATGACCTCACACACACTTCTGTGATCTTTGATTGGCATAGTTGTGAAACACAAAGTTAAAAATAAAATAATAATAATAATAATAATCATAATAATAATAATAATAATAACTAATAGAAAGACTTTAGTTCTTATTCTTAATTTATTTTATTTTTGTGATGAGACAAAAAAGAGTTTCAATCAGTAGGAATTAGACTGATTGGCTTGAACAGCAAATTTTAGGAATGAGTTGAGTTTGGAAGCGTAGGACAGTCGAAGTGCAGAGTGGTGACAAAACATGGAGGATGAAAAGCCCAAATACCATCCATTGAGAGCTTATATGAAGAAAAAGATCTTCCCGATTGAACTTACGCATAAGGTTTATTAGTTTTAACTGTTCTTTTGATAATTTATATGGCTGTGGTTTTTCTCTAATTTAGTGGTGAAAATGTCTGCATAACAAACTCCCATTTATCAAGTTTTACCCAAGAGGTTTTTAGGCTGAAAATTTTCTTGCTTCTTCATTATCAGCACCTCCCCCACCTGTTATATGTAAGAAGAGAAACATTACACTTAATTTTACTTGAACATTTCCCATTTGGTAAACATGTGCGGTAGCAGACTCCATCTCAAACAGCTGGAGGCGCTGGGGCTGCAGTGAGGGATGAGCAAAGATCAGACCACCATGACATTAGCACAAACACCACTATGGAAACGTGGGAAGAAACAAACCAGTCTGCCTCATGTTGACTCTGGACATGAAATCATGTCATTTAAGCCAATTAATTTAACGTCCAACCACCAGGCGTAAGAAAATAGCTGGCTATAATTGACTCATACAAAACCTTCAGGCTTGAGATTTTTTAACCTTTGGTGCTTACATACCTGTATTATTTCCATCTCTACTGGAGATTAATTCTGGTGAGTATGATTCAAAGTCTCGACCCTGTCTTCTACCTGGAAATAAATTGACATTATGGATAAACAGCTGAGATATTTAGTCTTTCTATTTAAATATAAGTAGAGTTAGATAAGGAGTTAAAGAAGAAAATAACCCAGACACAGCAAATCATAAGCATGAGTCAGTCTAAAGATAAAATGCTTAATTCCGTGACAAACAGTCAAAAGATATCAAAGAAGATTAAAAACATGCAAGGAATAAGCAGAATGCTAAAATGACAAGCCAAAAAAAATACTTTACAAAGTGCTGAAATGCAGACTGGAACAAAGCAAAGGTATCCTGGCAAATGAAAGGTGAACAGAAGGGGTAGGTTTACAGAGGCAACAAATGCGTTGATTAAGGAAACAAAATACTCTCCTTTCTTCCTCCATGCACATTTTAAGGCATTAGCATCCCAAACACCTTTCAAACCAAGTTGGTACCACATTTTTAAAGCTCAGAGGATTCTTACTTTACACAGACTTATTTGTCCATTCAGACACACCGTAGTGAAAATGGTGGCACAAATATGGTGGCTGCCACGTAAGTGGACCCATAGCAAGCAGCTGTAAATGCAGAATAAAAACAGGTTATTTTAGTAAAGTGATTAGATAACAATAAAAAAAAAACAAAAACAAAGATGAATGCAAGGAAAGTAGCATTGCTTTTGACTATTGCTCGCCCACAAATGATCACAGTGTACAACACATTTGTTTTTGGTAGTGGAGATAACATAGAAATACCGAATAAGGTGCTTGACAAATTTGATGTCCACTGTTGTCCTAAAAAGAACGAGACGTACGAGATCCGAAGCTTAAAGCACAGTTGTGTAACTTTGTCACTCCGGAAGACTCCACGATCCATGACCTGATCGGTGTTGGTGTGGAGGACAAAAATGTCAAAGAAAGACTGCTGAGAGAAATGGAAATCTTGCTTGATGGAGCTATCAAGATCTGCCAGGCCAGTAAACTCTCCCAAGATGGCGGCTGGTGCAGCTAATGTGAGTGACAACGTGGCAGTTGGCGCACTTGTTAAAAGGCAGACAATGCACACAAGCCTGACCAACACCTGAGACCAACAGCTGTGACCCATAACATAAGCCGAAGAAATGTCCCGCTTTTGGTAAGCAAGGAAAGAACCATTTCTAAGCAACACTGTTTATAAAAAAGAAAGTAGGAGAGATAAGGAAAGGCTGTAAACATTGTGGAAGACAATGAGCGACAGAATCTTTGTGGGCTGTGAACTGTGAAAATGAACCGATACCCAAGCGCGAATAAATCCCCAGTGAATTGTCAGGTGCTAGATAATTCACAAAATTCTGACAGTTAAAAGTGGATGAAACAAGCAACAAATACTAAACCTTAAATACTTCCTTTGACAGGTATTGTTTCCTTGGATTACCTTTCAGAGTCATGTCAGGCTCTGAGATATTTCACAAAGGAAATGGAACACATCATTGAAGGGCTGAATGAAGTTAGAGTCTATGTCGATGATATAATTATCTGGGATTCCACTGTCGAAGAACACAATGAGATGATGATCAAAGAAATTCATACAGCGATATGGACTGAAGTTTAACAAAGACAAACGGCAATTTAGTATTCGACAAACAGACAGGAAGCTCTAACATCAACCAGACCTGAGAGCAGCATGTCAGGTCACATGACCGAGCCATCATCAGATCACATGTCATCTATCATGCCAACTTTCGAAAGAGGTCTGTAATGTCTTGTTACTGCACTGTGGTTACATGTTTTGGGTTGCAATGAGCGCAAATAAGAAAGCTGTGTGGCAGCTGTAGAAAGAGGCGCAAAAAAGTTGGTTTCTAAACAAACAATGAGAGGCCCATGTGATAAATACATTAACAAAACATAAACTGCCATTTTTGGACATGCATTGTGGCTGATTCAACCAAGAATCCAAAAAGACAATTTTGGAGGAACCAAGGAAAAGAAAGAGAAAAAGAAAGAGAAAGAGAAGGAGAAAGAGAAAGAGAAAGCAATAGGACTCAACATCGTACTAGCTTTCACTCAACAGAGAGAGCTCAGAGAAATGACAGGATAAAAGACCGATGCTGAATGAACCTTATTTCAAGGGTGCCTCAGTGTGAAAATCTACCAGAGTTCAGTAGTGCTGCTTTTAGAGTCCAGACATTTTCTACAGGAATTGATTCTATTGTTCAACAAGAAACCATAGCACTTGCCAAGTCAACTTTATTTACAAAGCGCTTTACAACAGCAGGAACTCAACAAAACATAAAATAACTAAATCATTAAAGACAAAAAATATAATAAAATCTGATAAAAAATAAAACAGAAATAAAAGAAATCATAAGACAAATAGTACAATTAAAGCAATTCTGGACAGTGAAGAGGCATGTCTGACCTGCAGTGGCAGCGAGTTCCATAGTCATGGTCCTGCCACAGAAAAAGATCGGCCTCTCCAAGCTTTCGTCGTGTCCTCGGCACCTCCAGGAGGTGATCAGCTAATCCGAGGGACCCAGAGGGGGCGTTAAGGCTGCAAATTTTGGTGTCAACCCAAAACCGGTAAGATCCAAGGCAAGTATCACCAATATTGATACATTTTGCTTGAAATTTCACAAACATTCAACGATTTTGCCTTTAATTATTGATCATTTTTATCATCATTATGAAACTAATTATTTTTGTAAAATAACACAATTTTCATTAACAAAATTTTTGTTTGTAAATTATATAAAATAATATCAACAGTGTAAGAAAATAATGAAATAACTGTGATTCTCTGTTATGACACACACACAGAAAAATAAAGTGTAAGTGTAACAAAACCTGCTGTTGTCTGGCTCTCAATCACATCCTTTGGCTTTATGCTCCCAAAGCACTCTGTAAGAAAAATATCGATCTCATCACGTTGGCATCAAACAGCACCGATATTAGCCTTGATGTCAATACATCAGTATTTGGATTATAAAGCAAGAATCATTTCGGTGGGGCGTGATCATTTACAGACCTAAAATCAAATAAAAGGATTTTAAAATGAACCCTAAAAAGAAGGCAGTCAGTTCACTGAGGCCACACGAGGAAAAATGGGCTCTTTCTTTCCTGCACCAGACATGCTGCAGCATTTTGTACCAGCTGCAGACTGGACAAAGACTCCTGTGACACCAAAATATAATGCATTACAATAACCCAGTCGAGTTGTAATTTAAAAAAAAATGTCTGAATATGTTTCTGAATTGTGTGATACTCTAAAACAAACTCACCTTATTTGCTACAAATTGGTGTGATTGCTTTCTGAACTTTGAACTCTGAAATCTTGTTGTCAAAAAACATAAGCGTCCATTTCAGTGTCCATAGAGAAGACTGACAACTCGTGACTCAGATATTATTGCATGACTCCATTTTGCTAAACTACCAATGAATTCTCCCTGATGTCACCATGTGACAGAATAATCTCATTTAACCAGAGTCATTGCTCTCATTAGAAAGGACAGTTACCTCCCCTGTTTGTCTTCCCAGCTGCTGACCACAGGTTAATGAATAATAATAAATAACACACTAATGATTATGCTTGGGGTGTTTAGCATGACAGCTACTCTGTCAGAGAGGAAGGACCCAAGGGCAGAGACGAGGGGCAAGAAAGGAATTATTTTTCTTTATCTTCAAGATCATCAAGGGTCCTCAAGCCAATTGAATTATTCTGGAGACATTTTACACAATTGATTGGTGTGCTGCTGAGTGAGAACAGATGCAGATGAGTGTTCATAACAAGAGTGTTACCTAATGAGAGACTGATTAGTGTTTTTGAGGAACTGCATGAATAAACTGGATCCATTTTTCATCCATGTTTCCTCTTTATTCCTTGTATTAAAGCCTCAGACATCAACATGCGGGTTTTTCCAAGGTTCCACTGATTCTTCATATTAGAACAAAATTTCCAAGGAGAAGACGATGCTGATGTATGAGCTTCATTCACAGCCAGACCCACCACTCCCACCACACTCTGCAAATAGGACACCAGGTACCAGGGAGGGCCCCAAAGAAATAGGCAAATGAATGATGATTCATTGAAAAGAAGAGACAGGCTGTCCACTGGTTTTCTTTAAATGACTCTTTCTTATGGTTATGTTTGTGATGGTGTCACTTCTCAGTTAAACAGAACACCTACATTTAATATCATGCTCTAAAGTCTCCTGCATTCAACCATGATTTTAAGCAGCTTTTCTTCAGCTTTTTTTATTCCTCACTCTGACCTGTCCCTTTTAACTGATGGATTTTAATTACATTATAAATTGAAGAAATTGTTACCTATGAACACCTGTCAACTGCTAAAGAGAACCAATAGGAATCAAAGCCTGGAATTTTAGTAAATGTTCTGAAATTTAAATTCTTTGTAATGCCCAGACGTTTGCATAACACTAAACAAAATATTACACATAGTGTTTTAGCTCTTTCGGAGATCACTATAACTGATCACACGTCTGAATGTTATATAAATTTTTATCAGGAATGACTATAGGTTAGTCATTATTTACGTTTTGGTTGATGTGCAGCCCATACTGCAATATCTTTGAGCTATTAGAGAGCATATTTTGGAAAGAAGCTTAAAGAACAGGCTGAAATTTGTTTCCCTACATAAGCCCTGGTGATGTAAGATGATAATCAAGAGTGAAATCAGAGGATAGCAGCCTGTATGTGTTGTTGAAAATAAACCAGGGTTAAATTCTAAAAGGGCCACTTAATTGGTTGCAGTTGCACAGCAAATTAAAAAAGCTATAAAAAACCTGTAAACAAGCATTGTCATGTCTGATACTAAATCAAAGTTCATCAGAGGTCTGTTTTGCCTTTTTCTGCACAAAATCAACTATACAACATAAATGGGGTGCTTGTACAGCAGTGGCCTCCAAGTCTAAGAGTTGAATCGCTAGTTACTGTAAATGAACCCTGTGTTGTTTCAAGGAATCAGAGTGTATCCTATATATCCTATATAACTATAATCCAATCCTAGGAAGTCTAAGTCAAGTCGAATGCTACATCTGCCACCATTATCACCACAAACTGTGCTGTAAAACAAGAAGCATTGAGCACTGGCAATTTGTATTGACTGTCAAAGCAGGCTTCTTTTTGATGTGATATTAAACGATTTTTTGTTTGTCTTTATTTGCTCCCATTAAAATTTGCTATACTTCCCAGCAGGAGGCCCAAAGTGCTAAGAGAGAGGGTCATTGTGACTTTGATAGAGAACAGAAAGATGGTATGAAAGAAAACTCCATCATACATGTTGCTGTGGGAATGTAATGCTTTGGAGGAGACCTGAGTACATTACACAGCTGCCTGGGTGGTTGTATGTACCGGTGACTAACCTCTTTAGTAGAGTGCCAAGCTCCCACAGGGCAGGAAAAGTCACTGTATTTTTGGCTGCTGGTACAAAATCAAATCTCTCTCCCACCACAGAGCTCAGGTTCTTCTCAAGCCATTTCAAACTCTGCTTCAGTAGAAAGAGGCATGTGGTTTAGAGTGACAGTGTTGTTTATGATGTTTATGTAGCTTTACCACAAAGGTTTAGGTGGGTTGGACCAATTTTTTTTTTTCCCTCAGAACTGCCTTAACTCTATGTTTCATAAGGTGTTGGAAATATTCTTTAGAGGTTTTGCTCCATATTGACATGACAGCATCACACACTTGCTGTAGATTTGTTGGCGGCACATCCATGATGAGAATCTTCTGTTCCACCACATCCCAAAGCTGCTCTACTGGATTGAGATCTGGTGACTGTGGAGGCCATTCGAGTCCAGTGGTTGGATTACACTGAATCCCTTAGTTATTCATTTCACATTTGTACTTGGTGGTGGTAAAGCTAAATGTGTTACTACGGCAAACCTGGGGCAGACTGACAGAAACGTGCAGCCAATCTGTGCCAATGGCCTCTCCAACCATCACTGAACATTCATTTATACACTGATGATGCTGTCCACAGAGACAAGGTGGGAGAAGTGTCTTGTTCGAGGACACAATGACAGATTGCTAGGGATAAAGTAGGACCCTAACCTTCCAGATTTGGATAACCTGCTTGACCACCTGAGCCACTGCCTCCCTAGCTAAGCACTGAGTAACATCCAAGTAAACATCCCCAGACCATTACATCAGTAGCCTAAGGCACTGATCCAAGGCAGAATGGATCTATGTTTTCATGTTGTTTCTACCAAATTCTGACCCTACCATCTGAATGTGGGGCTGAAATGAAGACTCATAATGTCCAGTGTTGGTGAGTGTGTGTGAATTGTAGCCTCAGTTTCCTGTTCTTAGCTGACAGGAGACACCCGGTGTGTCTTCTGCTGCTGTAGCCCATCTGCTTCAAGGTTGGACATGTTGTGTGTTCAGAGATGCTGTTCTGCAGACCTTGGTAGGAACCAATGTTTATTCCAGTTCCTGTTGCCTTTCTATCACCTCCAACCAGCGTGGACATTCTCCATTTACCTCTGACATCAACAAGACATTCTGGTCCAGACAACTGCTGCTCACTGGATATTTTCTCTTTTTTAGACCATGCACTGGAAACCCTAGAGATGGTTGTGTGTGAAAATCTTAGTAAATACTCAGACCAGCAACCATGACACGTTCAAAGTCACTTAAATTGTCTTTCTTCCTCATTCTGATGTTAAATTTAAACTTTAGCAAGCCATCTTCAACATGTCTAAACACCTAAATGCATCCACAACAGCTGATTTGCTGTTTGTGTTAACAAGTAATTGAACATATATAACATCTATAAAGTGATCAATGAGTGTATTTATGTATAAGGTACAATGCAATGTGCCAGTTGCTGACAATATGTACAAACAAAAATGGGCTGTCGACACTTCACAGTGCAGTTTGTCTTATGGTGGTGTGATCACACATGTTACGAGGTCATGAAAGGTTGGCCAGTCAGTGATACACCTTTCCCTTTTCTGTATTGTGCCACAACTTAAGAAGATTAAATCCATCTATCCCTGTCCAGACTTACTTTTTCTGTCATTTCAGTTGAGGATTATCCTGATCTGCTTATGGGAAATGGGATTTCAGAATCTGCACACTTTAAGTTGCTGGAGCATGCAAAATGCAGTTTTTGCTATGGTGTTGTAATGAATTTTGTGCCCATGAACAGTTTCTCGCACACTCATGGAATTTTTTGGGCCTAAATAAAAAAGGTTTGCGTCTATAGTGTGAGTATTTTTAAAGCCATCAGCTGTGCTTCAGACCTTCCCAATTTTAAAACCAACCAGGGCTTGGAGAAATTCTGCACACTTAAAGATGACAGTTTAACATTTAGCACTTAAATAGGCAAACTGCTCCGAGCCGTTCTGAAATTCTCATCCTCCACCTGCTGCACTGAGTCAAAGAAGTGAATGAATAAGGAGAAGAAGCCTAAGGGCTACATCTGTATTCATTTCCCTCTAACCTCGTGGATCCACAATCCCCTAAACATCTGCTTTATCCAGGTCCCTGTAGCCCGAGCCATGTCTCCAACTAATTACTACATCTAGAGGAAGTACAGCCAATGATGAGAAAAGCAGGTGTGCAGCTGGAGGGCCCTGCTAACCATGATTTTACAACACATCTGAATTAATTTACCTTGGGTAACCAAGGAAGTGCACAGAGGAAATTTGGGCATAACATTTGATGCTATATCATATTTTGCATTAAGTGCACTAGAAAGCAAATGTTTGTTGCTTTCTCTTCTTTTTTTGGTGTCTTTGTGACTAAATTTCCATGTGAATCATAATGAAGTTGATTAGAGTTTCAAATCAAATATGCTCTGAGTTCAGTAGGTTGAAACAGGACAAAGATTCTGCATGCTTGCAGCAGTAGCTGTATGAAGCCTGAAAGTTAGTTTTTGTAGAGTTTTGTTGTGTTCCTGCTTCCTTTTGTGGTGGCTTATGAGTTGTCATCCATCAAATGGAAGAGAGGTTTAAAGAACAACTTAAACCCCACATCCCAGACAAAAGGTGTTGCGTGTATTAGATAAAAACAAACAAAACAAATAGTTTGTGGCAAGTGGCAACCTCGGCCGGTAAAATGTGAAGCCTATGCGGAAGTACAAAAAAAAAATGCAGTTCACCCCTCATCGGGGGCTGGCTCCAAAACAGAGTCAATCCATTGTCAAGCCCAACTCGTGAGAGCTTGACAAAAAGGAAGCGGGACAACAAGGGATGCCAATTAAAGTATAATTAATTAAGAAAAGTGACCAAAGTAAATAAACAAAGCTTAACAGTGTATCCTATGTGTGTAATCCATAGCATCAGTAATGTATGGGAGTGTTGGTTGTGGGAAGGTGTTGTGTGGGAGAGCTAAAGTGGACAAACTAATGAGTGCGCAAACAAAGGAAACATAGCGCTGCAGGCGTGCAGCCTGGCGCAAGCCAAGAGCCAAAAGCCAGAGTGCAAGGGGGCTGCGCAGGTGTGAACAGCCTGGTATTTAATCTCAAGCGGGCCACGCCCCCGCCAGGTAGCACGGGAGGACTGGAGCAGCAGACTGGCCACCTGAGAAGAGGAGGACAGAGGCGGGGAGAGGAGGAAGCAGAGCAGGAGACAGGGCTGGAAGCAAAAGTTAAAGCCCCCAGAGACTGATAAAATACAGCCTGCTCTGGGGTTGTCACACCATAGACTCCCATGTTAAAAAGGCCAAATTCACAGCAGAAATAAACATGTTTAAAACCTGGTACAAAAGTCCATTTTAGGATTAATAGGTCAGGTTTACCTTTATGACAACTGTAAAGGGGGTGAATTTTTTTTCTAACTCATCTGTTTGGATGTTATTTAATCTTGAAATTAGGCATAATTAAGGGTGAGTCCTTTTGATTGTCAGGTATCCAGTATCCACGGGAAGAAGGGGGAGTGCAGCACAACCGCGGTTTTTAGCCGACTAACAGCGTGCCTTAGCTTTAGCCCATCTACCTCCATTCGGTGTTAGCTCGGTTAGGTCTTAGCTACAGGCAGCTCAGAGTTTGATGGTTGTCAATCATCCACCCCCACCTTCACAGTCCCCCTCTGAGCTCGACCTCTTTGCCCAATTTTGGATTTTCCGAGACTAACAACATGTGTGACGCTACCAAGATGGCAACAGTGGGAACACCCAATGAGCTTCACTTTTGCTCTTCATAAATCTACGGGTGACGTCACGGAGGCTTTGTTCATCATTTATTTACAGTCTATGGTTTGTGGATGTAGAGCGGTTTACCAGCTTCAAATCTCCCTGATTTGCGATTACTGGCCAGACTAACACACATTTACTGCCCAATATTTCTGCTTTGTCCCTTTCTCTCAACCAATTGAGGCAGATGGCTCCCTGAGTCTGATTCTATGACTATGTCTTTCCCTCAGAAGAGTTTTTTTTTTTTTTTTTCTTGCCAGCGTCCAAGTATTAACTCAGATGGAGCTCACCATCAGATTTAGAAAACAGAACTTTAATGATCGTGAAGATAACTGCTTTTGTACAAAGACTCAAGACTCAAGAGGTTTGTTGTCACTCTAGAAAATGAAGTGCATAAAAAGGAACAAAACTAAGAGCTGAAATCTTGGTAAACAGCAACAAAATAGGCCTCTTAAAAAAAAAAATGTGAATATAAGATGGTATTATTGCACAAGAGAAAATCCAGTGTCAGTGTTCATGAATCTAAAGGTTTTCTGGAATGTTCTTGCCCTGATTCTGACCCACCCTGAGGGCAAAAACGTAAACAGCCCATGAACAGGATGCGAAGAACCCTTCATGATTCTGGCAGCCCTGCTCCTACAGCTACTGATGCAAATGTCCCTGACTGTTAGGAAGTCAGCAACTCAGGGAGATCATTGGCAGCAACGTTCTAGCTGCGGCAGAGCAGTTTCCATGACACAGTGATATGGGATGTAAGGATGCTCACAACTGCATGAAAATGACGTGAAGGCTCTGAAGATGGCTGCCAAAGTTGTGTCCTCAATCTAAGCAGTTAATCCTCCAAAAACAGAGGGCATTGAGAGGTCTCCTGACAACTTTTCTTCAAACTAAAATCATCTCTTTTGCATAGACAGATTTGCCAAATCAAAAACATTAATAGTTCACTGAGCTTGAAGCGTATAGATATAGATAAGATATTTTACATACTGAGGGGCAGAACAGTTATTGCACCTATGGGCAGCATCAGAGCAGTTATAGCACATCTGAGTATTATAAAAAAGGATGTTTTAAGAGATAAAGTACAGAAAAGGAAGGCTTGGCTTATTAAATGGTTAAGTGGTGACCAAGGGAGGAGTTAGAGTCTAATGGCTGCAGGGAGAAAGGGTTTCCTTTGCTGTTCAGTGGAGCATTTTATGCTAATCAGTGTCTCACTAAAAGGCTTTTCTGTCCAGCTACAACACTGTGAAGTGGGTGATCAGTATTTCAAATGACAGACTGAAGTCTCGCCAACAGTCTCCGATCTGCTACTCTCACCACTGTGTCCAGTACCTTTCCTGCCACAGAGCCAGCCCTGTTGATCAGTCTGTTAAGCCCCTTTGACTCTGTCATCTTCATACTGCCCCCCCAGCAGTTGAGAGGATGATACTGGCCTCTACGGCATCATAGCATATCTGCAGCATAAACCCCAAAGGATCTGATTCTGTGTAAGAAATATATCTTACTCTGACACTTCTTATGTTGCAAGTCAGATCTTAGCTCAGTCTGTTTGCTCTTCAAATATGTTTAGACAGTTATAACTTATTAACCTTTCACTTACCTCATATAACAAAGAGGTCTGATATGGCTCTGCCAGCAGATATTAGTCTTTATGGCAGGCTTAAAGTGCTGCATGGATTTGAGTGTACGTATTGTTGGATGGGTAAAACTCAAAGCCCTGAGGGAACCAGTGGTCAGATTTAATGTGATCCTGGAAAGAGTTATTGCAAACAAATGCTCATCCTGTTTGTAGGTTTACTGACATTTGGCTGGAAACATGCTGGATCAATTCTTTGGCTAGAAAGCCTGCAGCCGGTGTAACAGCTGTTGCATCAAATGCTTTTTCTCACCATCAGGGGTATGTTGATCATGCTTTATTTTTTTTTTTTTTTTTGTAGAATTGCAGGAAATTGCAGGAAAATAAAATTTTTTATCTTGAATTTTTGAAATATGGATATATATATATATATGGAGAGAGAAAGAGAGAAATTTAAAAAGATCAAGATTTTCTTTCCTGCAATTTCCTGCAATTCTACAAATATATATGTATATGTATATGTATATGTATATGTATATGTATATGTATATGTATATGTATATGTATATGTATACGTATATGTATAAGTATATGTATATGTATATGTATAAGTATAAGTATATGTATAA
>JBAFTA010000022.1:4127622-4137845 GCA_036919975.1 Melanotaenia parkinsoni
CATCCCAGTCCTGGTTAACGTTGCCTGCATCCCAGTCCTGGTTCACATTGCCTGCGTCCCAGTCCTGGTTAACGTTGCCTGCATCCCAGTCCTCGTTCCTGCCGCCTGTGTCCCAGTCCTGGTTCATGCCGCCTGCATCCCAGTCCTGGTTAACGTTGCCTGCATCCCAGTCCTGGTTCACATTGCCTGCGTCCCAGTCCTGGTTAACGTTGACTGCATCCCAGTCCTCGTTCATGCTGCTTGTGTCCCAGTCCTGGTTCATGCCACATCTCTCACATCTGTTTCAGTTTTATTGATTCTTCATTTCATTGTAGTCTCCATGTCTTGTTTAGTTTAGTCGGCGTAGTCTGGTTTAGTTTTGTGTTATTAAAACCTTAACTTCTGCACCAGTCTGTCTCCTGCCTCTTCGTTAGCCGACATTTTGGTTCGTCATGCATGCCTCAACCTTGTAGCAGTCCATTTATATTGTTGAGAAATTAACACATGATAAAAATTTTGTTTAATTTCTTATAAAATAATAGTAATACGAACGCACTTCCATTTACATTGTAAATATTGTATACATAAACATATTGTCAGTCTGTATAGCATGCACATCACAGCACAATCATTGCACTGTGGCTTATTATATTTATATTTATTATCTTTTTAGTTTATTACTGTGTTGTTTTTGCTTTTTTACTAGTTGTGAATGGTTGTGCACAGCCTCAGATGTATGGACAACAGTAGGTTGAAGTTGTTTATTTCTCACATGCACATGCAAAGATGGCAGCGAAATACAGTTTTCATCCCAACTGCTTCATGCTTGGCTGCTTTGACCTGCGATACATTTCAGTATAGCCTTCAAATATACCACAATAATGTCATGCAATACAGTGTTCAGTGATAAAGATAGTTTTCAAAATTAAAAAGTATCTCCGTCTAATAATTCTTCAGGATATATATATATATATATGTATACATATCTATATATATATATATACAGTATATACAGTATATAAAACATTCCTGTGAATGACATTACTGTTAAGTTCCCTTAGGTCTAATATAGACTGGGCTTTGAGTAAAGTTATTATAATTAATGTTGTCTAAAAGTTTTCCCATGTGCTGTCATACATCTGCTATGTGTAATGAGAATTTAATGATACTTGGAGTTTCATACAGTAGCTTCAATTCCATCACAGGTCTCTCAAATCTGTCTTCCTTAGTAATAAAGATGGGTTTTGTGTTTTTCATATCATATCTCTGGAGAGAAGTGAATGGTGTAGCTGAATATTCCCAACAGCAGGGATTTAGAAAATGATGAACATCTAATGTTGACTTACTTCTGTTGCCTCTGTTGTCTTACCTGGAAGGCAAACAAGCAGTGAAGTTTTCAAATTTGTCCTTTTAGACGTAAACTCTGCTGTGCAAAAAGTCACCAAACAGCTTTATCCTAAGTTGTTACTTCATCTTTCATGTTAGTGGTGATATATACAAAATAATGGTTAGCTAATGCAGTTGTGTAAGAAGTGATGATTAACATTTCAAAATTTATGTTCAAACCAAGGACATCTCATTTTAACTAATGTCTATCACCTCTTATCTTCTGTCTGTTCTCGACCCGATTACTTGCAATTCAAGTTAAAGCAAACTGAGAAATGGAATATGGGGCATAGTACTGGCAACACTGTCATCAAGACCCAGAAGTCCAGTTGCCTTTGATGTAAGCTATAGGAAAAGTAAAAATGAAATAATGAAGAAACAAAAACAATAATATCACAGATCTTTTTACATAGCAGCAGCCACAGGATGGGTGGTACCAAGTATGATCTGTTGTGCCTTCAGCCCTCAAAGCACAGGATCTAAACCCATCTACTTACTTACATCTACTACTTAGGAAGTGAGAGAATGTTAAGTATTATGGAGCCGGTTTTAATGTTATGGCTTATTTGTGTTCACTACCTGTCAGTGACCAATGTAGGATGAATCTGCCATGAAACTGCAGCAAAATATTAAAGTAAGTAAATACCAGCCACTGCATGTGGCTTTGATACTTAATATTCTCCACCATATTCTCCACCATATTATTGGATATTAATTTCACTCCAACATTACAAGTCAATTTAAAACACTCAAACTGTCAACTTATGACTAGATATCAGTTTCTTCATTGGATTTGTGGCAGCATTTCCTTTTAACTACAGCAGAAGTGTAGGAATATGCACACTAGCATTCATAATGAATTACTGCTATTTCTGAACTTGCTCTGCCTAATGCAGACTTCATTTACTGTTAATTTGATGTTTGTTTATCCTTTCAGCTACTTTTACAGACCGACTATCTCCACGGAAAGTTGCAATGCCTTTATAAGGGAACATTTCCCATCTCACAATATTGAGTTTATTGCACAGAATATGCTTTGGGCAGATTATGGCAAGAGTGTTTTGGAGAAGCACAAACCATCAAATAAATGTTTCGGCTTCAAACAAGTTGATTACAGTTTAGCTTTACACATTTACCTTCATTCAGATTGCTGTAGGAAAACACATTAGGTCCCTTTTAATAATCTCAGCTAAGGCTCCTTTTATAGTCATGCATGCCTCATGCCTGAACTACTCTGATAGTAAGGATGCCACTGTAGCATAAGGAAACTCATTTAGAATAAACAAATTGATTGCTTACTGACAAATAACTGACTGTTTAGACAGATTTTTCCACTGGTAACAGCAATAACTGTTCAGCCATAACCATTTCTTCCCCTTTTAAATTCATTTGAGTTGTTCAGTATCTAAAATTTAATGGACACATAATTCTTCAGTGACATGCATGTGAACTGTACTGTATCAAATTGTCATTAGTTAGGATGCACATGTTAATGTGCACGGATAAATAGCCAGAAATGCTCCAACATCTCTGGTTGCTTATGATTCGAAAATTCATTTAGGTGGACCTCATAAACAAGTCACTAACAATAATAACAATGATGATAATGGTAAATAAAGGTGGTAGATAATATGATAGAAGTTTCTGTGCAATGCTGTTGTACACTGTATTCATTTAACAAAGTGTACCTAGTTGGCTATATCGGTCCCTATTAAGGTTTATTGGAAAAAATAAAATCAGGAATGTCTAACAATTTGCGGGGGGTATTGCAAGGTTTCAGTCTGAACTATGCAGTGTATAAAACACAATTGAAAACTTTGAAAAGGAGAATTTCTATTACTCTGCCATCTGAAAAATCAGCCATGCACATAATAAAGGCTGCAGTTCCTCCCATCAGTTTGTTGACTGCTGTTTTGAAGACTATAGTTTAGTTTTTAACTATCACCATTTTTGACCTTCTGGAGCCAGATTTCAAGTCCGAGGGCTGAATCTTTCTGAGCCAGAGAACTCGGACCTATTACTCAGTGCAGTCCTGCCTCTAATAATGTTTAGCAAAGAGTCTTAATGAAATTTATATTTTATATATATATATATGGCCAAAATCATTATGGCTACACTGGGCTATGAACTTGTTTTTTTTGCTGTGTTTGAAATAGACTCTGTTTTAGAGCTAGCCTCAGGTGCACATTAAAGAAAGTGGAGTTTTATGCCGTAGATTGTTTCTTTGCCTGGAATGGTCTTTCTCGTCTTTAGTTTGGAAGATTCATGACTTCCAAAGAGAATTTATTATTTGATTGATTAAGCTGTTGACAGGTTGATTAGATTGTATGTATATATTCTTTTAACCCAGGTCGCAGTAGTGCTTAGTGCTTAAAGAGGACTGGATCATTCAACAAAGAACATCATGTCTTTATACCATTTTAAATGGTTTAAATCTAAAGATCTATATTATAAATAGTATGCATTCTGTTTTTGAAAATGAGCTTGTTAAGGCTGGGCCATACCCAAATTTTGGTATTGATCCGATACCCAGTAAATCCAGGGCATGGATCGCTGATACCAATACCGATACCGATACAATACTTTTTGCTTGAAATTTCACAATCATTTAATGATTTTGCCTTTAATTATCTATTATTATTATCATAAACAAACACAGTATATATGTTATTTTAAATAAAACATTTTTCATTAAACTGAATGGCAGAACCAAAAAAATAAAAATTTAAGCTTTTTCATTGTAATCAATATAAAATTACACCAACAGTGTAACAAGATAATAAATTAACCCTGTTATTCCCTTTTATCACACAGTTGTTAGGGGAAATAAAGTTAACAGTGCACATTGTCTAAACAAGTATCATAGCTAAGAATCATTGTCAGTGACTGGAACATTATTATCTTTACCATGGTACATCAACTGGTATAATCTGTTGTGTGTAAACACTGATTTCAGCTGAAACACACTATAAACATAATCATGACAGCAACTGTTAGAAGTGCCCTCTATTAAGAACGCTCCATGTTTTCAAATAGCAATCAGAGGTGTGTGTTTGTTGGCGCACTTACAAAATAAAACAGGTGGATGAAGAAATTTACCTCCCAAAGCTTCCTGATGACACCACGAGTTAGTCTTAATTTCATTTCCATTTTTCCTCATAAGATAAAAAATCTGAACATGAGGCACAAAAGACCTAGTTCATTTTCTTCTCTCTATGCATCAAATACTGGAGTAGACTCTCCTACTGCATGTGTTGATTGGCTATTATTTAAAATTTTAATGACCTCTATCAGTGACCGGTGAGATGCAACACCAGCAGCGGTACTTTGGCTCAGCTACCAGTTGCCCGTCAATGACACACTCAATAAAATCACAATGGAGAGGCTTATTATAGACTAGGGCCAGATGGACCGTGAGTGGAAACACAAGCTTTAGATGGCAAATGTTCCAGTTTCTCACTGTAAGTGTTGAACCCGCACAGATGGGTTACAATTTTATTTCACAGATGAGAAAATGGGGACATGATCCTCAATATAAACGGAGCAGGAGTGCCAAAAAGAGTAATGCAGACTCTTGTCCTGGGAGGCGTCTTGATGATCACCGAGGACTCACACAGTTTACATTCCCTCGAGCTTTGAGCCACAAGCCAATTAGTTCGATGCTGCCAGTGCACAATTACCCGCTGAAAGGTTTACCAAAAATAACTTCATCATGAAAGAGCCAGAAAGACACGGGTCCTTGACATGCGAGTCAGGGTGAGAACATTGCACATATTTGGAGATATGTTGTGAAACTAAAAAATTCTCAGGGGTCATAATGTAATGAAATTCTGTAACAATGGAAAACACATCATTATCTACAAGACACCAGCTACTGTGAGGTTTGAGGGCAAATGGTTGGCAAAGTCTTCCAGTCTTTAGTCAAGCAATTATATAATATACTTTAAGCAAAACATGTTAGTTGATCTTTTAGTCAAACTTGACAAAATTCGCTTTGAAATATTTGTAAGAGTTAATGGGCCTCATCCAACAACCATTCTTATGAACAACTTCAACTTCAACTTTTGCCATTTTCTCAGCCCCCTATCAATGGCTAATTTGGCATCTATTTTGCATCCTACATGCACTATGAGCTATGAACAGCCTATGTGACTCTTGTCTTCTCTCTTGCTCTGTCTCTGGCTCTTTTGAATCCTCTCTTCCTCCAATAATGTCTTTTAACATTTCTCTGCTGTGTCAGCCAGGATACGCATTCAAAATAGCCGGTTTGTTTACACCTGCCTGCTAGCATGTGTTGTGTGCGCAAAGTGAAACTCAGCTGCAACGTCCATCGTCTGAGAAACTGCATTATGCAACTTTTTCGTTCAAGATACTGCTGGACAGTATGGCTACAGAAATGCACATAACAGATGTCATTGTGCCATCAAACAAGTCGGGAATGCCTAGTTCTACTTACAAAATCTTTACCAAGATTGTGGCATTCATGAAAATCTCTGCATCTTCGATTAGCTTTTAGCTAAGATCAAATCTTACAAACACCCAGGAGTACTCATACTAACATCTTAGTGCTTTTTATGTTGTTTTCTGCTGTTCATTTATGAAAAATGTAATAAATTGATAGTAATGATTTGGTCATATTTTAAAAATAACTTTGGGGAATTTATAGAAGATTTTATTTAACAAAATATAGCAAAATATTGCAGATTAAAATGAGAAAAATGAAGTATTTTTCAGTCACTCATTCAGTGACAAGTAGTCCTTCCTTCAACCACAAAAATATTGCTGCAAAATATCCAAGTCACCTGTGACTCCCAGATTTCCCTGCTGATTGTGGTCTTTAATAGTTAAATTAACACCACAGTTTCTGTTAAGACTGGGCAGATCAATCCAAATATCGATATTATCAATGCCAAGGCGATTGTCGGTATCGATTGATTCCAGCATTATGAGATCGATATTTGTGTTACAGAGTTTTTTGAGGGCAAAAAACTAAAGAATGTGAAAAAAGAGCCTACCAATAGTAGGTTTTGATTTTGTTTAGTTAATTTGCACTGTTGACTTTTTATTTTCCTCAAACAATTGTGTGTTAAACGGGGATAACAGTTATTTTATTATTTTGTTACACTGTTGATTTTATTTTATGTTGTTTATAAATAAAAAAAAAAAGCTTAACTTTAAATATTTTAGGTCTGCCATTTAGTTTGGTATTATTATTATTATTTTTTTACAATAAACTATATACAATGTTTGATTATGATAATAATAATCATCAATAATTAAAGGCAAAATTATTACATGATTGTGGAATGTCACGGAAAAAGCATCAGTATCAGTGTTATCTGTCCTGGCTTTATCTGGTATCGCTACCATATGATACCAAAATTTGCAGTATCGCCCAGCTATAGTTACTACACCATTGCTGTCCAAGTTCAAGACTAATTATTACATGTTCGTTCATAAAATTACTTTTATATGATTAGAAATGCACTGTGTGGTCATTTTAAACCAAACTGTCACTTTTAAAATGAGGACAATTAGGTTTTCAGTGCATATCGTTATTGTTATGTTTCTGTTTTCATTCATTCTTGTGGCCTTCTGGTTATTATGTTTCCTCATCTGTCTCACCACTCCCTGCCTGTTTGTACACAGCCTGTAAGGCTTGACCTTTTATGGACATTTTTGGGGTGTTTACCTATACAAAGTAGTCCTTTCAACCTAGAGAAGTTAACATTTACTAATCTAGGAGAAACCATTTGTTGGTCTACGAACAAATTGTCAATCTGATGGAGGGTTTCCATAAAAAAAAATAAAAAAAAAAACTTAAGGAATATAAGAAGATTTGTAGGAAGATATTGGTGAATAAGACCCAATAAGCTTTGGTGTTTTGCTGAAAAAAGTAAATATATCCACAGAGAGTAAATGATGATGGATGGAGCAGATAGGTTTTTGAACAACCACTTTAAAGCCTTGAGCTTAACATCTGGTTAGAGCCAGAATAAACCAGATTTGGGTAAGAAGTTGGAAACTGATTCTTGAAAGGTGGCTAAATAATTGTACTGATCTCTGAAGACAAATACTTGTGAAATAAAGTGATTCTTTTCAGAAGAACCACCAGCTCACAGAAAAGAATCAATTAATCCAGCCAATGACAAAATAATATATTTGGAAAAATAGAATAGTATTAAATTGGAACATTATGGAAGAAATTAACAATGTAGGTCTTTTGAATGGAAAGCTTTTTTTTTTTTTTATCTTAATACGACAGCAACCTTTCCCACTGAGACACCACCTACCAACAGTTAATTCAACATTCGTTCTGCTAACAGTGTCTTCTCTGAGTTCTCTCCAGCAAATAAAAGTTAGTCCTTTGACTTTTGTTTGATCTTTCGCTTTGTTCCTTTCTCTGTTTTCTTTGTTTTAACCAGTTTCTTCATTTCTTTGTCCAGTAAAGACTTCCAGTTTCTTTGCTGAATCAGCCATGTTGGGTGTATGTTGAGATCTAGTTGGTGACACGGTGCTGTAAGAAAAACTGCTGCTTTAAACTGTTGCACCAGAATGTGGAAAGAAAAAAAAAAAAAAAAGCTGTAAAGTGCTGTTTTTTAGTCCCAGGAAGCTGCTGGGCAACAAAGGCTCCAGGAATGAACATAAAAGTCACTGTGCCCTCAAAATGAGTCAGAAGCACTGAGCTTTATATTTTGAAAGTTCTGTAGTGCCACTTCAATAACTTGAATCTTTTCTCAGTAGACCTGCCTTCAAATTGAATCTTGAGATGAGAATTTGATGACACAGACACGGTAACACCGTAACACCCTCCAAATATGGATTTTTTTCCTACTATATTCATTTACAAATACTGAAAAATTGAGTTTGACAAGTGTGGAGAGAAATGAACTGCTGCTCTTTCAAGATCCACAAACTTTTGACCTAAATATGAGAGTAAAATAAATGTGTCAAAAGCTGTTTGGAATGAACTGACACTGTTAAAATCCTCTCAGAGATTTCAACAAAAAGGAAGTTTTCAATGCTGATGTGTTACAGTTGTGACCATAATGTCATTATTGATATTTCAGTGATATATTACAACACAGTACTGTGCTTACATGATCAAGCTCCAGTGTAATATAACTGTAGATGAGGCCATTGTGTGATTATTATATTGAGGTAGTTGTTCTTTCATGCTTTAATGGAACATATGAAACCACATTTGTCCCGTCTTTCAGTCCTTGGGTTACATTCTGAAGGACAGAGCTCTGCTGGGACCTTGGCTCTCGCTGTCAGGGAGGTGCAACCGAGGAAGTGGTGACTTCTCATCTCTAAAGATGATTTGTCTGGTAATGGGTTTGGTGGAGCTGATTGTGATGGCAGTGGAAGGTCATTTCTGATGTGTGGCAGATTTAGTTCAGATTGTTCAGGGATGCAAGAACAAAAATAAAAATAATAAAAAAAAAAAAAAAATGAAGGGAGTTGTCTTTTAAAGCTATTGTGTCCTCCAGAATGACGGTCAGAGATCAATGAGAGCAGGAAAAACAACGTCCGATGTGTCATGTAACACTGTGGTCAAGCTGTGCTGCACACAGGCGTGAACCAGGGAATCCTCATCTTTCTCTCCTCGCTTTGTTTCCCACAGATTTATACTCACTAATCAAAACAAATCAGGCCAGCATCCTTCATGCTGACAGCACATAGCACTCCGGAGAGTTGAGTCATTTGATCTGAATGGCTAGCTCTCCATCGGTTTGGCCTGTTGCTTTCAGCAAGGGGCTCACAAATCTCATTGTATTAACACGGGCTCAGTGGAGAGATGGGATTTAGGCCTTATAGCTGAATCCACTCCCCTTTCTGTGAAAGGGGACTGTCTACAGTTTATAGAATAGGGGTGGATGGATTGCAGAATGTCAGGCATAAATCAACTACTGGTTTCAAGTAGCTGTACAAGAAAGAAACAATGCTGCTTTTCAGTATGTTAGGTTGCTATGAAATGTAAGGGCTGATGAATAATTTAAAAAGATATTAACTTTAGCCCAAGATAAACTAAAGACTTTTTTGGTAATATGACCTCATTTAATATATTGTGGACTGTTTGAATTTGCAGGGAAACCAAATGAAAATCAAAAGCATTTATTTACTATATATATATATATATATACATATTAGTGCTGGGCACGTTAGTGCGTTAATCGCACGTTAACGCAACGCTTAATTAATGCCATTAATTTTTTAATCGTGTATTAAGTTTTTTTTTTTTTTTTTTTTGCTGGCCGCTGGCTTTGATGACAGAAACGTGGCGTCCATTTCTCCCTTCCCTGCTGCAGCGGTCCGTCTGATGTAATCAGAAGGGATCAGGTTTATTAACATAAAGAGATCTTTTCTGTCTGGAACCTAAGAAAGAAGAAGAAGAACTGACGTTTCTCTTTGTCTAAACCCATGCAGATGGCAGAACATTGTGATTTTTGGAGAGGAAACTGCTCCCAAAAGACAACGAGAAACTGTTTATTTATTTATTATTATTATTTTTTTAATAAATGTGGTTTTAATTTAGGCAAGACAACAATGGTAAGACATGCTTTCTGACTTTAACAAACGTGCAGCATAAATCGGGTCTTCTTCTGCCTCTGGTTCGGTGAATCTTGGTCAGAGCGAGATGAAACTTCCAGCTGTGGAATCTGTGAGATGTGAGCTTTCAGTAGAGGAGTTCTTTGTTCATGTTCATGCCGTGGGGTGGACACGGGGAGACATAATTTGTGTTTACATATTTTTCGGACTTTGTGTTCCAGGTTTTTTAATTATTGTTGTCTTAACTGTGTTTGTTGGTGATAGAAATGGTTTTACTGAGCTGGTAGCTGAGATTCTGGACTTTC
>JBAFTA010000022.1:4148835-4162004 GCA_036919975.1 Melanotaenia parkinsoni
CTAGGCAGCTACACTTCCTCGTAGCCGGGTGATGGACAGGCCGGACGGCCAAACCCAGAAGGCCAGGGGCCGTAACACTCGGAAGGAAGAGAAGTCAAAAGTATTTTCAACATAAAATAAAATCTTCATGTGTAATTGTTTTAAGGAAAGCCAGATTTAAATTCTTCACAGAATACAGCATACATCTCAGTTTCTGGAAAAAAAAATAGGTCTAATATTTCTCTCTTGTGTAAAAAATGGCAAAAGGAGGTTGGAACATATTTGGACTTAATATGGATAAGCTTGATGGTTTTGAAAAGATGTTAACAAAGAGCTTTGCATGCAAGCCTACATTTTTCTTGTTGGGATTTCCACCAGAAGGTTTTAATATTGACACCTTGCAGGTACTTTGAAGTAACACAGTGGTATAGAGCGGTGATTCTCAAACTTTTTGAGCCCCAACCCCCAAAATAACATAAGCTGGTGTTTGTGACACTAGTATTGAAAGATATACAAGGTCATACCAATGCAACGCCTATCTGCTTCATTACAGGGCGACAATGCACTTTAAAAAAAAAAAAAATGGCAATATGTTTGAATCACCATTTAAAATTTCAGATTTACCGAAGAGAGGAGATTTAACTGAAGGTGTAAATCCTATCTCTTTGTTTTTTTTTATATATATATATACTATATGTATGTATGCCAAGCCAGTTTTGAAACATATATTATGTTTTAGTCCATGCTATTAGCCTTGATCTAGATACTGTCACGTTGTAATCTTATTGTTTTTATTTTTGTTTGTTTAAATTTGTTTAGTGTTGCTTAGCTGTACTTTGTTGATTTTATTTAAGAAAATTAATTAAGAAACAAAAGTAAACAAAAAAAAAACAAGCATGTGTTGCATGGATCCCTTTCAGAGTGGAGCCAGCTGATGCTGTTGAGAATATGCACAGTTGTTGTAATGGTTTAGGCCCATTCTTAAACAACAGGTTTTATTCATGTCCTTGCCACTGTAGAAAATGATGCAGCAAAATAAAAGCAGCATGAATCTTTGAACTTGAACTCTAAAAATGAGGAACACTCTCCAATCACTTGACTTCAAACCCACTTAACATTTGAGATATGCAAAGGCTGCTACAGAAAGGTTCTTGAGTTGCATGAGGGACTGTTAGATCATGTTGGGATTAATCCAGGCTTGAACATGTGGTGGAAAAATGAATCAGGTCAAGATGAGAAAATTTACATAAGCAAGTTTTATTCTTGTGCACAAGGAAAGCAAAGCACACACAGCTAGTACAGACAGTGCAGTAGCTCCGGCTAGTAGAAGTTTCTAACTTCCTTTATAGGAATTTAAGGTATATCTTATCTCAAAATCATGCTTGTCAGGCCAGTTTTTCCAGGGTTTAAAACATGACTGAATGAATCTGGAGGAAAGGCATAGTTTCAGTCAACAAAATGTGTAAAAGTTGAACATATAACCAATCATTTTCCATTACAAACACTTCTTAAAAAGCTGAACTTCAAGATTTAACAACCAAAATAATGGCTGTTTTACTACAATGCAGCATTAAAATTTAAATTGTGTCATAAATTTGTATCTCTTATCTTATAAATGCATTAAACAGAACCACAAAATTTATCTTTCTCCAGCAAAATTATATTAAAATGATTATTTACAACTCCTTTAAAAACATGATGCTGCACATACATCTTTTAATTTAAATATAAGAAGTCACTAAAATAGTTCTGCTTAATCATTTCAGAGTCTATGAATAATATAGGTAATTAAAATGTCACACTGTAATTTAGTCGTTTTAAAATAGTATTCAAATTTCATTAACCAGGATCTAAATAGAACATCATCTGACTGCATTTACATTTCTGCACATCTTAATCACAATAACTGATTTAATTCTCAAGTTTTTAACTTCATTTCATCAAATCCAATTATAACTGAAAATGTTTCACCTTTTTTTTTTCTTGCAGTCTACTTTTCAATTAACAGGTAGCGTTCCCCATCTGACTTCTCGTGAGGCATCATTTCACTGAATTAGTGATGACTGGATGCCAGAAATGTCAAATGGACCACATCAAACAAACATGGGGATATCGATCTCCTGGCGAGATCTGAAAATGGTTACACAAGTCGATGACATTCAGATGATGCAATCAGTTTTCTGCATCAGCATGAAAGGTGGAGGAGACCAAAAAAGAAAGAAAAAAAAAAAGTGTGAGAACATCAAAGTGAAAAGACCTTTAGAGCTAATTAACTTGTCCTTTCTGGTAGGATTAATGCTGAGGTAGTTTCCTGCTCACATTATTTATGAAACCACATGTCTGTGGCCACTCTAAATCCAGAATGCAACAAACTGTTAAAATATAGACATTAATAAGTGAGTAGTTAAACGAAGAAAATTACTAGGACATGCACTGCAAAGGTATAAAACAAGACATATAAATATATAGTTTGTCTTGTTAAAACTAAAAGAGATTAAAAGTTTTCACAGATGTGAGGAAGACGTAATAAGAAACACATTTACTGTTAAACCAAGGTTTCTTGGTTTAACTTCCTGTTTCTCCATATCTCTCTCTTTCTTTTCTCCCTTTGATGCATTCAATAAACCCTGATCTCTGTCCTGTAGTTCTTCTTCTTTATATTTAATGGCGATTGACACAAACGATTTGGTGCATTTCTGCCACCAAGTGGTCTGGAGTGTGGACCAGAATGTTTCCCAAGCTGTCAAAACATTAGCTTGTCTGCTACATTTTGCCAATCCCACGAACCCATGAATCCCATGAATGAAAGGTATGAATGGAGTTATTTCATCTTAAGCCTGGTACACACGTAACTATTTTTTTAACCTAGTGAGATTTTTTATCTGGTCGAGACCTCACACGTGAAGCTAAAAAAATCAGTTTTAATCATACTGTGTGTGGTGTGCTCCGAAAATTGGTAAAACTTTCAATATCTTCCTGTACCACTGGTTATCAGTCGGGGGTCTGTGGTTTGTAAAGGAGTTTTTGTTGCAGTCGATAAAGAAAAAACATGTCCTGAAAAGATTTGATTAGTAGACAGGATTGCCTCTTTTTTGCAGAGCGAACAATATAACTATTTTTTGGAAGCGCTACCTTCTCTGTTTTAGCTCAATAAACGTCTTGAGATAAAATTGTGTTAATTAGCATTTGGATGTTTTTGCTTTCTACCTCCTGTAAGCCCCTTTATGTATGTCTGCGTATTTATAACTGGTAAAGTTTCCACAATATGTTGCGTTGTTCCCTACTGTCACCCACCAATTAGCATATTGAGGTAGCATTGGCTTCAGTGTTTTGCCAAAAAATATTTATACATGTGGATGCACCGAGGATTAATATTCTCAGACGACCACTTTTCCAGCCCCGTGGCTTGGATGTGTTAATATTTGTTGTATGCTAATACAATTTTCTCTGTTTTCAGGTAGTGAAGCTATTTTAAAAAGCGACTGAAAAGTAGCCCAATCAGACCTCCAGTCATCATCTTTAGGAAGATTTCTAGGCTAAAATGTGATATAAGCATGTTTCCATTATTGCATAATTTTGAAAAAATGAGAAAACTTTTGCTATGTTGCATGTGTCAAACAACTGAAACACTGGCTCTTTATAGGCTTGTATTTGTGAGTAGGGGGGTGAGTTTTCAATTGGTTAAACCCAGTAGATGTCAATACATACTCGGCCTTTTAAAGTCAGCAGCTGAGATTTGATTTCAACCGCATGTGCATAGAAAAATATCTCTTAGAGATGAGCTCAAAAAGGCTCAGTACACATTCATTTGGACAAACAACATTTGAAAAAACCACAAAATGCTGCAGCTCTGCAGCTCACTGAATATGTCACATTGGAACAAAAGAGTTATCTGCCTGAGGGAACAAAAACAAGACCTCGCCAAGTTGGCAACAATAGGGAAAAAAATTAAGCAAATAGTGCAACAGCAGGTTTTCATAGATATTTCTGTCCTTTTCCTCAGAGGTCAGCTATGTCAAGACAAGTTAAATTCATATGAAAGGTCAAAGCTGAGCGACTTTTACATTAACTTAATCTATTTCAGATCCCTATGCCATCTTAGTCATTGCTACAGCAAGATCTTATTTTTTTTTCTTTTTTTTTTATCATGTACTGCATATACCGCTGAACAAACCCAGGCTTCCTGTGAGGCCATGTTAGCAATCTTTTTGCTTGACTGTCTGCTGGCTTTAGTTGCCCTCAATTTAGAGAAGCATATATGCTTTTTTGACTTCCCCTGCAATGTGTTAAACTCGTCGATGTATGTGAAAGGCCTGCAACATCCAAAGGAAAGTAAGTTGTACCTGCACACTCTCCCTGAACTTCTTGAAATGCCCTTGCAGCTTGTGCACCTCCTTCTTTTACTAATCTACATCACCATGAAATACATTTGCATAATGTATGTGTAAGGATGAGTCTGCTTTAAAGATAAACTTAATAACTGGGAAGTCTGAAATCTGGCCCTTGCTAGCAGACAGCCAACTCTTCCTATAAGAAGCACAGGAGAAACTCCACTCCTGCTTACAGAAAGAAGCCTCTGCTGCAAAAGATAATGGAAGTTTATCATTAGCATTATAGTAGTGTTTTATTCCCTGCATGCTTGTTTCACATTCCTCGATGAGCAGCTGCTTTACACTCCACCAACCTGAAGCTGACCAATTTATGTTGCATTGCCCAGTTAAAGGCGCCGCATGGTTGTTGATTAACAGTCTCTAAGTTCTCAGAAGCTTCCTGCTACACAAGCCTCTAATTTCCATTCAGCAGAGAAACATCCTGCAGTTTGTTTGCTTGTGAGGATTGCTGAGCCAAATCATGAAGGTTATGTGCAAGCCAAAATAATAACAGAGGACAGCCTATTTAGATATGCTGGGGATTTTCACTATACACCACTCAATAGGGAGATGACTTTCCGCTGTGCTTGAAACAACTCTGCCAAGCCTGGCAACAGACAGTGCACTGCAAAGATGTGATATGTTTAATAATGGAGGCATATCAAGCCAAAACTATTTATTTTCTCTCAGCTGTAAAAAATAATAATAATAAAAAAACAGGGCAACTTTTAAGAGGAATCCTTTTACAATATTAAATGACATACAGATCTTTTTTTTTAAATACATTTATTGATATTGATGGCATGGGAGAGCTTTCATAACTGTGTCACTATTAAGAATGAAGCTTCTTCTGTAGCTTCTTGACAGGAAGAGCTGTAAGATCATCCATTTGCTTTCGCCGCTTCACTTCATTTAATGAAATTAACTCTAAAGGCTTTCGTCTTCCATCCTTGGATGCTTTCCATATTTGACTCAATTCACATATCTCTTTGTGCATGTAATGAAATAAAGTTATTACTGCTATCAAATAACTTCTGGGTTGTAATGAGAGCATGAATTTTTAAAAATATGTGTGTGATTTTCTAAATTGAATAAATCTCCATGTCAAAAAGAAATAACAGAGATTGGAGCATGCAATATTGTAATAACCTACAGATCAGGGATGTGCAAAGGGAGGGAGCGCTGGAGCACCTGCCCATTTGCTCCTTGACCCCAAAGTGTCCTTTCCTCAAGGGCTTTTTTTCAGCCATTCCATCATATATAACTGCATGACCATTTACCTAAATTTTGCCATGACATGATAAGCTGTGAGCCATGGGATTGCTGACCAGAGGTCAGTTGTTGTCAGTCTATATTTTAGAAAAGTCAATTAAGTTAATGTAATCAAAGAATTGTTAAGTGTGTGAAATAAAATGTTTGTTGTGTCATGTCATTGGAAAAGAAAGGTTTACAAAAGAGCCTGCTAAATGAGGGCAAAAACTATGATTTGGGTTTTTCTTATTTTGCTAACTTTGGCACCCAGGCTGTTAACTACTGGACGTGGTGTGTCATGTAGCCAACAAGAGCTTGTCAATGCATGGACGAAATTACATCGTTAATACCCATGCTATGCAATGTTTGTGGGTTACCAGTGATGGGAATAAAGTTATTTAAATAAATCTTTAATGCAAACTAACTATCCCCTTTAATCCTCAATCCTTAATTCATTAATTCATTTTCTATACCACCTATTCTAATTCAGAATTGGAGGAAGCAGGGGAAGCAGGAGCCTATTCCAGCAGCTGCTAGGCAAGAGGCACACCCGGTACAGGTCGCCAGTCCATCACAGGGCCAACACAGACAGCTGGACAACTACTCACACTTACTCAGAGGATGAACTTTTAGAGTGACCAATTAACCTAACATGCATCTCTTTGGTTTGTGAGAAGCTGGAGTACCCAGAGATAATCCATGCACGCACAGTGAGAACATGCAAACTCCACATAGAAAGGCGCCTGTTTGAGCCCCAGTCAAGGCTCGAACCCGTGACCTTGCTGTGAGGCTGCAGTTCTACCTACCACACCACCCTTGTGCTCATTGTCCTCCAACACATTTAATGAATTGCTAACATGTGAACACACATGGTGGTTACATAAAGAGCCATTTGTCCTTTTTAACTTGTAAAGATCATTTCTTGGACTTATTGTTGGTCTATCAGAATTACATAGAAGATTAATGCTTAACTGACACTTGAGACTGACTAAACTGTTGGGTTATTAGTTCCTGATATATCAAAATCCCATTCTAGTTGTAATTTTCAGCATTCAAATTAATATTCAAATCAATTGACAGGTTAGGAATTTGTTTTGGGGTTTTGTGGGATGCAGTGTCTTGGTGAACAGTGCTTAGACACACTGGAGACTTTGGGAATCAAACCAGCAATATTCCAATTAGAGACCTACCTCCAGAGCTACATCCAGCTGTTAAATAACTAGCGAATTACCATTAAAATAAAACAGCCTTATACACATTAAAAACTAAACAGGTTTATACTATGTACACCTATTACAATAAATTACATGTACAGCTGTGGTATGGAATTACTTCTTAGCCTGGGGAAATAACTAATGCAAGAATGTTGAATAGCTAAAATAATATGGATTGGGAAAGAAGGAAAAACATGTCAGGTCTCTCGATGCAGGTTGAACTCTGATCAGAGAGGGAAAGAGTGAATAAGTCAGAGAGAGGGTTTGTTTCTGCATTTAGGATGTGAACAGTCTGTGCATACTGTGTGGATGTCGGTGTGCGTGTTCTCACCTCTACATATGCATGCACGTCTTCAGACAGAAATGATGTAATACCTGCGAAACATTTTTTACAGACTTTTTCCAATGAGCGTGTGCAGGTTTTTGATGCACAGTTTAACCCTAGGACAATCCATCCCCCTCAAATACACATACAGTGTTTGGATCCATGACTTCAAAGGACATTACATGGCCGTAGATGAATTTCCTGAAGATTTGGACATACACACCACTCGCTTAACTCTGACTCTGGCTTTACAACTACTCTTTTCAGTTTCATTATTTTATAGGATATTCCTTTTTCTCCCTATTGTGCAATAAGATTTAGGTCCTCACATCAAAAGTAACATATTGACCCTGCTTCCACCTGCGCTCACTGATCAAAGCTCTGATGACACTCAATGAAATGTCTGAAGAGTAACTGTGCATTTTACTGGCAATGTTAAAAATTCAGTACTTTTTTCTTGTCAGTTTTCCTCATACTTGAGCACTGTGGTCCCTCTGGATTTCCCCCTGTCCCTCCCTCTATTCGCTTTCCCTTTAAGTTATTTATCAGTCCCTCTTCACTTTTTGACTTTAAAGCTGATAATATCATTATTAACTTTGCAGACAAACACTGTGGTGTCTCATTACTTGGTGATATGGTGCCAAGAGAACAATAAGAAAACCATCCAAGAAATTTCTATACCCACTCATTCCAATGTAAGGTCATGTAGGGTTGGGTGGTGGTGAGGGGAGTGGAGCTCATTCCAGCAGGTAGTAGGTGAGAGGCAGGGTACACCCTGGACAGGTTGCCAGTCCATTGCAGAGTCAACCCAGGGAGACAAAGAACTACTCACTCTGAGGTAGAACATGTAGAGTGACAAACAGGCATGTCGTTGGATGGTGGGAGAAAGCGAGAACATGCAAACTCCACAAATCCATACCCATGTTCAAACCTGTGCTGGTTAAGGTCTGGTGCTAGGGCCTGTACTGAGTTTAGTTCTAGCTTAGAAAGATTTTTGTTTGTTTGTGTGTTTGTTTCCATGTTAACAAACCTGGCTGAAGAAAAATCTGTCCAAATATTCATCTGCAATCCTTGAGTCTGCATCCTGCTCTATACTGCTGAGTAGCATTCACAGACATTTTTAGCAAGACAACCTTCTGTTTAAGTCAAACCTTGATAATACAGTTTTTTATTGTCATTCATTTTTCTTGTTTAGTATTTCTTTGATTTTTCTTCAACTGTGCTATCATGTCATTGTCATGCCTGCGCCCTCCTCTCGGGTACGCTCCAGGTCACCAGAGTACTGATTACTGGTCACACACTACAATACCCATCATCCCTCAGCATCTGACATCTTGGACACACATGATACGGATCCTAATCTTCATCAGCTTTATCAGCATCACCTGTTCATCTCCCTATACAAGCTTCAGCCCCGGACTGTCACATTGTGTGTTATTGAATCGCATCCAGTATCTATAGTACTTTCTAGTGTATGTCTTCAAGACTTTATTAAAGTCTGCTTACTTCTTACCTGCATTTGTGTCTGGCTTCTCCTTGGAGTATCCTGACAGTCATGCATCAAAAGTACTTTGGTTAAACTTTGAAAACATGGGTGGACATTAATACACTACATTTATAATCTGGCAGTATATAAGTCAAAAGTTCAAAGCCTTTATTGTCAATGAATCCCAGCCAGCATGTCTATATGGGGCCCATAAGGGTTAAATTTGGGCTGCAGACAAGGGTCCTAGATGGGTTTGTCCGCAGTTTCCACAGTGGCCTCACCAGTGTTTGCCCATTTGGGCCTTAAATGGGTTCTGACTGGGTTCCAAATAGGACCCACATCCATGTTACCCAGCTCCAGCCCAAACTCACTCAGCTTATATTTATACTTTATAGGGCTCATTTAGCCAGTCTACATGGGCTCCCCAATGTGGGGTCCAGTTTATAAAAAAAGTTTACCCTATTTAACTTTGATGTGTTTATGCCCAGGCCCAATTAACCCACCTAGGTGCCTTATGAGGCTCATACAGCAGCTCCACATGGGCTTTGAATGGGACCCATGTTACTGAAACCACATAAGACCTACAACATTTGCCTAGTTCAAGTACATGCCCACTCAGTACCCACATAGACCGTAATTAACCCCTGTGGGCCCCATACAGACATGCTGGCTGGGATATAATAATTATACAATAAAACTGGTAAAGCAACTCCCAACAGAGCACTTCCATGTTCATTTTCCATTTTGTCTCTGATGAAATTCTGTAATTGTGACCATTCCTAGAAGTTCTGCATGCCCAAAAGTTAAATATCTGGAGTACCTCACACATTCAAACCAACGTACAACGCTGCTGCTGGTAAAGTGTCAGTATGTGCTGTGTTTGGAACCTTTGTTTTGTGGGGTCTTGATATGTTGTGGTTAACTTGTCTGCCATTGCCAATGCACCCGGGTATGGTTTTTGGCCAACTTTTATCCTACCCAGAGCCTAATGACTCAGTTAACTACACTGTTTGGGAGCTGATCAATCACCAGGAGAAAAGTCGGGTGGTGAAAAGTATCCAAGACATTTCACATGCACTTAAACAATAAACTTTTTTAAAAACTTTCCTCTGGGAGGCAGATAGATCAGTCCAGCTTTTTCTCTACACACAAGCAGTTGCACTATTTTGCTTGCATTTCAATTTGTTCTTTCTTTGAATATTGTACAGCTTTCTAAATCTGTCTTAGTGATAATTTTGCGCATGAAAACCAACAAATTCAACCCCCCAATTTGTGATATGTCATATCCTTTTGAACTGTTGAACTATTATATTCTCATGCACAGCTGTTGCATTCATGCAGTATTATACTAATCTGCACTTCTGGTTAAGTGCCAATTGCATTATGTTGATTAAACACTTTTCTAAAAATGAATCCATTTTCATCTTCACATCTTGAAGATGTGAGAAAACACATATTCAAGGTGTTTTCTCTGTTATTACAGTGTTCTTTCCAGGTCTGAAAAGTTACCAACAAAGCCTTCAAAGATAAAAATAATTATCTAGTCTTCCATCTCACCTGATATCCTATTTAGAACTTGTAGGATGTCATGTTAGTGTGGAAAAACTATGGGCTCAACACAAGAGGGGCAACCGACGACAGCGACAGGCGAAACTCATCACCAACCCAGGTGACACCGAACACACGGGATGTAACAAACAGCAGCAACAACGGTGTCGTGCAACACGCTCTGAGATCGCTTTTCTTCAATAAATTTGATTGGTTGTGATATTGGAGAGAATTTTGACATTTTCAAAGCAGTCCATGACCGACAAGGCATGAAGAGAGAAGAGTCAAAAGATTTTGCTCAAATTGACAAAAATCTTGCTGTTGACTCTACTGTAAAAAAGAGAAATCCTAGGTGTGGTAGTCAAGTGTCAGAGGCAGCTTGCATCAGGAGGAGGTCAAACTTCCCACAAGTTCTGTTCTTCTCACCGTTGTCTGTCTCTTGGGTGAAAACACACCACAGACCCTAAAAACCTGGAGCACTTTCATTGTGTCGGTGAATTTCCAGCGTTTTCTTTTTGCAGTTGTTTTCGTTTATGCAGCGCTTGTCTGTATTTGCAGCACGTTTGCACCTGTCAGCCACCGTATAATAGAGCCACTTTAAGTAAACAAGTAAAATAGGAAAATAAATAAATAAATAAAACATCAATTAAAAGACAAAATCTTACTGGCCCCACTGTATGTCAAACATACGTCATAAAAAAGCACACACACGCACACACACACACAAAACTCTTCGTTTTGGTAAAAGAAACGACCTATCCATTTTGTATTACCTATAAAATAGTGTTTTATGTTTAAATAAACTGAACCCTGACATAAAAGAAAGGAACATGCAATATTATATAAAGCAAATCAAAATCTGTTTCATATACAAGATTACTTAAAGTGATGACAGCTTTGCACAACGTTGCCAATATGCTAACTACTTCACATGAAATATGAGAGAAATCCATTTTAAAGAGTTCCGGTTTGTTCTATTTTCCACGACCATTTGGAAAAACAGGTTCAGCATGCTGTTAATCTCCCAGGATGGAAATATCTGGAGGGAATATTTAATTTAGTCTGAGTGACTGAGGAAACATGCATCACTTCTAAAATAATCTCAATGTGTTTTAGAAGTGGCAAGAAGCCTCATTAGATAACTTATTGATTTTTTTTAATTTGTCATTAATCAATTTTAGAGAGGAAGTGGATTTCCTGAAAAAAAAAAAAAAAAAAAAAGAAAAAGAAATCTATGTGCTCCATCCTCTGCATCATGCCTCGACTAAAAAAGTATGGAACTGTGAGAAAGTGTAGGGGGATGAAGATTGTTATTTTGACCTCTTACAGAGAACCAGAAGAGATTTCAGGACCCCAATCGACCTTAGAAAAAGAGCTTTTAAATTTTTGAGAGACCCTTGTGAGGCGTATTGAACTTCCTTTTTGTCTGGAATGCTTTCAGTCACCACCCCTTTGCAAGTGCAGAGCAGCAGCAGCAGTGAAATGTCAGTTGTCATACGCCTTGTCTTGAAGTCTTTGGTTTCTGCCTTTACACAGGTACTTACAGCCGCTGCTGATTTAAGATAAGAAGCCTCCTGTGAAAGAATTTGCTCAGTGTGATCATTAAAGCTGGAAGTCTGCAAAGGAACACTAAGGTATCTACCTTAGCACAGTCACTGCGGTCATATCAGTATTCCTGACTACAAATTACCTGAAGCGAACACGCACAGCCATTAAAATGAATTCAGTCTTTCAAATGTCTCCTCTAAAGTGTGTGAAAACATTTGTGTGACTGGAATAATGAGCATGTACGGCTTAGATGCAGCCACAGCAATGAATGTCATGATAAAAAAAAGAAAATAAACAAGAGAATACAGCCTGAACCGGGTGACGGGTTTCATAAGGATGCAGAACATTCAGGTAACCCAGTGAAAGACTGGATGTCATCAAATTTTCCAAACTTATTCAAACTTTATTCATCCATGCAGCATACCAGAAAAAAAAAAACTTTTAGTGAAAGGTGTGATTCATAAGTAGAAATAGAAGGGAGAAAAGGGGCAAAGTCCTCCCATCTTGAATCCTAAACTTGTCTCACTAAATATACCAATGTAAATAACAACAACAAACGACTTACTAATGTAGCCAGGTGATAAATTAATAATATAATCTTCACTTAGGCATAGTGGATGCCTCTTTAAGCTCTTTTACAAATGGCCAAAGAGGTTATTTTTGTTCTGTGGTGTTTGTGGCTTGTGATCTGTTTTCTGCCGTAGTTTGTATATTGTTAGCATAAATTCAACTTCACACACCATTCTACCAACAAGTGGCTATGGTCGCTACATGCTAAGAAGCTAAAGTAAGTTAGCCAGCCACACACAAAATCAAAAAGTGGCTGACTGCAGCTGAGAGCTGTGCTTCTGCTCCTAGGACCAAGTCTTTATTAGTCCACGAAAATGCATTCTGATTTAGACGCAGTTATTGTTAATTAATGGGGGTTTTTAGTCTCGTCTAGTCTAGTTTTCATCCAGTGAAAAATGTGCGTTGATGAAAATATTTTCATTTAGTTTTCTTTAACACTATCTCTTTATCTTTTTTTTGTTATTACTTTTATTATTTTGTCATTCCAATACAGTGTTGAGATTGTCAGTGACAATAAACCACTACAGAAGAACCACAATAATTTTATCCTGAGAAGTAATGCATGGTTTTTGATCACAATTTAGTCCCATGTAGAATGACTAGTAGTAGAAATCTATCGGATCTGGCTTTGAGAGTTATTGATGGAAACACAATCTTTGGGTGCACCAGCTTCTTTTCAGAGAAAAGAGATGTGTTTGCTGCTGTGAGAGAGATTTAAGGTGGAGGTTTTAAATTTTTTATGAAAAAAAAGGCGAAAGAAGTGGAAAATGAAAACACACACACACACACATATATATATGCTGTCAAATATAATAATAATAATAATAATAATAAAAAAAATATAATAATAATAATAATAATAATAATAATAATAATAA
>JBAFTA010000022.1:4171259-4185690 GCA_036919975.1 Melanotaenia parkinsoni
TGCATTGTGTTTTTGATAAATTTAGAATTAAATGGTTCTTATTAATCCAATCCACCACAGCATTTAACTCTGTTTGTAGGACAGCATTTAGCTCTTGCATGGCCGTTGCTGATGCATAGATTGTTGAGTCATCAGTCATCAAAGTGGTAAATCATTAGTGTAAATATTATAAAGTAAAGGACCAAGGCTGCTTCCTAGGGGAACTCCACAAGTCACAGTCTTAATACTGGAATAACAACCACTGAAGTAAACAGTTTGTGTTCTGTCAGTAGCTGTTAAACCACGTTATAGCAGATTCATCAAATCCATATGCCCTTAGCTTATCAATTAATGAGTATGGCTAATTATATCAAATGCTGCAGAAAAATCTAACATGACTCTGGCCACTATTTTCTTTTCTTCAGTGTCTGTTAGCCAGTCATCAGTCATCAGTGTTAGAGCAGTAGCTGTTGAATGTTCTTTTTATAAGCATGTTGATGTGGAGTAAATAATCCTTGATCTAGAAAGCAGTTGTTGACATGTTTGTATACAAACTCTCTAAGACATAAAACCTTATGTAGTCAAGACATAAATGTGCCTTTTAGAATGTTATGTTTAGACACTACAATATGCAGGGCAGAACTCTAAGATGAGGATGATATAAACATTATCCATTTAGTAGACGATAACATGGATTCCACAAACAGCGCATGGATCTAAGGTCTGTTCAACACAATGGCACTAAGATAGCTGAAGAAAATTAAATATACATGTTATATAGCTTATTATACTCCCCTGACATATTTTTGACACTTGACTTAGCTGTCAGTTCATAAATTGATAATGACAAAATAATTTATTTTACTGTAATTTTTTAAAAGTTGTAAATTATTAAAATGGTATTCTTACAGACAAAATACACACGTAACATTTTTTTGTTTTTTGTGCTTAAGATTAACATGCATGTATGTATGTGTACTTGTATACACACACCTATATTGACAGCTATTTTACTCTACCTGAGGTTTGAAAATGCATTTTTTTTTTCTTTTTTTTGTTTGTTTTTCTTTTTTAACCTACTCATGGCAGTATGTGACCTTGCACTTCGGCTTCATGCTTTCAATGGCAACAGCTGAAGCATGGACATTAGTTCTTCAGATTGTTTCTGTACATACAGACATGCATCCGTGCATCCCATTCTTCTCATAAAGGAGATACTTCTGCATAAGTTTTGTTTTGTTTTCAGCACATGGTTTTTTCCTTGCATTCAAGGATAAATCAAGTAGATTTTGGTCAATATGACTTTATGTTTTCTGTCCTTAACCAATTGTGGCAGGCTTTCACAAGGATAAAAGATGCAGTGATAATTATTTTTTGAAAAGGACAAAGGTCAAGTACACTTTGACAGACAAAAGCACTTTCTCCTGTGATTCATCAACACGACTTAGGAAATGAAGGGAATTGTGAACAACCCCCCACACACTGCCAGATTATAAATTGGTGACACTAATTTTTGGCATCTGCCTTGAAACTGTGTTCATTGTTCAGATTTTCACTGCTTCCAGGATGAAGATGCCCTAACACATACAGACAAGCATGTGCACTCACCCCTCCAACAAAAACACCCTGTGGGAAACTGGAACACCCACACATGGCACAGCAAGAAAACACAATCTTCACCCAGAAAGTCTTAATTCAACAGCGCCAACCATCACACACCAATGTTTTCCATGTGAATTAATCATCTTTAAGAATGTGCAGCGTCGTTGCAGCAATCAGATCATGTAATTAGGCAAGGCAAATTTATTTGTATAGAGCATTTCATGTACAAGACAATTCAAAGTGCTTTACATAAAACATTACAGTGGAGTGCAGGAAGTAATAGGTGCATTAGAAACAAACTTTAAAAGAAAAATAAAGAAATGAAATGAAAACAAGAAAGAAAAAAGCTAAAATAAAATAGATAAAATGCAAGAAACAAAGTTCCAGTGATGGAAATTTAACAGTGGTTTTAATAAAAAGCAGCCAATAAAAAAACATTTTAACCCTGATTTAAAACTGCTGAGAGTTTCAGCAGATCTGCAGTTTTCTGGGAGTTTGTTCCACTTGTGAGGAGCATAAAAGCGAAGTGTTGCCTCTCCATGAACGGAAAGTAGACCTGACCCTGATGACATGAGGGATCTGGTTGGTTCATAACTAACCAGAAGATCCTGAATGTATTTTGGTCATAAACTAATCAGGTTTTTGTAAACTAACAGCAGGTCAGTTGTTTGGCAGACAGGAAGCCAGGATAAAGATCTGAGGACTGGAGTTTTATAATCTACTTCCTTGGTCTTAGTGAGGACTCAAGCAGCAGTGTTCTGGACTAACTGCAGCTGTCTGATGGACTTTTTGGTTACCACTTCATGTTCCAGCAGAATCCTTTATATTGGCCAGGGTATGAACCTTTTCCGTTTCAGGAAAAACCCATCTCGATTCCATTCAACAGTATTTTTTTGAGAGGGAATATTTATTATTTGTAGGTTAGCATAATGTGTACTCAGCACACGCATGTTCCCAAATGGATGAATCCATTGAAATTGATAATTACTTCAATATAGTTGTTCTTGATGTCCTCCTTTTGAGCTTCACTTTTGAACAGTCTCTTGATATGTCATCATTTCAGTGGCTGCGGGGACAAAAAATTTTCCCAACACTTAAAACTGCTGCAGTGAGTTCTTCGAAACTTCTTTTTCAAAATGTTTTATTTTCCCTGAGATCAACAAGTTCATTCCTTTCTAACACCTCTGTGCTTTCCCCAGGGGCTTTTGGGATTTAAGCTTGAGAGTGAAAGTATGCAAGCCGCTAAAGGTTCAGGGTGTCAGTCTTCTGGTGTTTGAGCATCTTCTTATTCACTGCAGGTACAGCTGCAGAGTTCAAAGTGAGTAGCAAACAAAGTTCTGTAACAGTGACAACTCCTTTAGTTGATTTTTGTCGCTGGGAACGAAGCTGTCATTGAGCTCAGACGCTAACTTAATTATCTCTTAGATATTTGTTTTGACAGGGAAACCAGAGTCCAATTTGTTAGCTGTAAGCCATACATTTCTTTCAGCTGTGATAAATTAGGTGAGCTTTGAGATGGAAACTTGGCTTAAAAAAACAGCATGCTATTAATCGTCTTCAAGGTTTCTATTTGCAACTCATTGTTCTTGTCTTTTTCTTTTCTTAAGACTTTTGTCACAACTATGTAATATGACAGTTTCACAGCAGCATGAGTCAGTGAGGACAAGCAGTCCGCCTACTTTGTGTTTTCTGCAAATCCCAAATGCTGGTTTGATCATACAGGTTACAAAACAGGTGGGATTACGAAGATGGGTTTTAACAAAAGAAATGCGGGTCATTAGTTTGGGAGGGTAGAAAACTGACAAATAGATTTGAAAAAAAGATCTTACACACTGTTACTTCAGACCTACAGAAATTTATGTCAGCATTATGATGTCATCTCCTGCAGTTGTAAAAATGGCCTTTTTAAAAGCAGGCAAAATTTTGCATTCATTTATGTTTAGAAGAAGAACCAGTTTCCCATGTGTTCAATAAAAAACCTGACCAACTTAGTTAGCTAGGAAATTAGCAAGCTAGCTTAATCCTGCATAATGTGTATTTGACTTTCTGTCCAGTTGAGAGAAACACTGTCATGCTGCTCTGGCCTGTTGCTTATGACAATTCTTTGTTCCAGGAAAAAGTGCTGAACCTTTGATAGGTTAAGATGGGAGGTTAAGACGAGGCTATGAAAACACAAAATTATGGTGCTTTCCAGTTTTCTCATAATTCCAAGCAGCCGGGAGAAGGTGGCGTTATTACCAGGTAACACTGGTAGCTCTCTGTGCTGCTGCTCCTTCCTCCCCCTCCCTCTCCTGTTGTTTGTTGTCTGAGAGGGTGGATAAAATAAGCAACTATGGGGCGTGAAACAAACACAAATGTGATGTAAACATATTTGAGGCTGAAATAGAAAAAAATCCCAAACAATTTTGAAAATCTGGCTAGATGTTTTTTTAGCTCTTAAAAAGAGGACATGTCCAGATAAAATAGTACAATTGGTCTCCCTACTTTGTTTTTTACTGTGTATCTAAAGCAGGGACGTACAGACATTAAGTTTAATGACAAGCATCTTACTGTGCCTGTTTACATGTTACTAGGAAAAAGTGATTTTGTTAGTCAGATAAAATGTGTGCTCACTAAAACACATGAATAAAGCAGTTGGAGGTAGAATTATTCTTTACTGCACTTCCGAATGCCTAAAAGCTCCAAAAATCTCTGTATTTTTGCATCATTCATTAATTTTCTACACTGCTTAGTCAGTGTTGGGAAAGTTCAATTTGTACATGAACTAGTTCAAAGTTCGCTTCACACATTTTAAAATGAACTAGTTCAGTTCATAACTCATAATTCAAAATTTTGAACTATGTTCACAGTTCTAAAAATTAACTAGTTCATAGTTCTTTTGTCCCCATATGTTGCTGCGAGCTATTACCCCCAGAATACTGGCGTTTTCTTATTGTTGCCACCCATTCAGTGCACGCTCATAGCCGGCTGCAGCTCTTACTCATACAGTATAAAAACATTAAAAACTTGCTTGAATGGTTTTTTAATGAGAAATTATTAAACTATCTGAGATTGGAAACAAAGGATGTACCTCCAACTGCAATATTTAAAGTGCAAAACATTTAAACATTTTTTATCTTTTTATTAAGTCACTTTCAATTTTTTGTGAATATACTTTTTTCTGACTTGTTTGTCCAAGAAAAGTTCTAGAACTTAGGTGATAAAAGTAGACTATTCAGCCCAAATAAAAAGTAAAAGACAAAACAAAAAAAAGACAAAAAAGACCATATGTTTTGCATTTGTCAAGTTTATGAGAGCTGAGGGTTCTTCTTTCCTCAAAGGCTGCAGATCTCCGACAATATTCTGCAAAAGGTTTTCCAGCTGTGGCAGTAGATGAAGACAACAAAGCTGCTGCTACCGTAAACTGTTATTTAGTTTTGGGTGGTAGAGGATCTGCTTTAGCCGGATGCTTCATTTCAGTCTGCCGTTTCAGGTTTGCTGTTGAAATTGTTGATGTTTGGAGTTGCTTCTTGACACTTGGCGGGCAAAGTTTACAGAATAAGGCAAGATTTCTCATCTCATCACTGACCCTTTCATAACATTATTTTAAGTGATCATATGAATATGCTGTAGTGATCTTTGATGCAGAGGTGACGCAGCTGCCCTCACTGGATTTTGCGTCCATGTTTCGCAATTTGACGTGCAGTGCCGCTCTGTGGTGGCTGGTGTTGCCAGATTTGGTGCTTTCACCTATATATTAAGGCCTGTTTACAATGTGATTTAGCCGGGAATTTGCCTGGAAGGCTCCGTGGAAATCTGGCACTCTCTTAAACGAAGTTCAACTGTGAGAGAATGCCATTCAAATACTAGAATGAGCACGCTCACACTAAAGCTCATCAGGCAGAAATACAGTACGTTCAGTTCATGTTTACCCAAAATATAAGCGAGTTCATGAACAATTGTTCATTGAACTCATTCAGGCACAACACTGCGCTTAGTCTAGTTTGGGGGGGTTGGAGTCTATCCCAGCATTTAGCAGGTGAGAGGCAGGGTACATCCTGGACAGGTCGACAGTCCGTCGCAGAGCCAATACAGAGAGACAAACAACCATTCATGCTCACACCTAGGGAAAATTTAGGGTGACCAGTTAACCTAACATGCATGTCTTTGGACAGTGGGAGGAAGCCAGGGAATCCAGAGACAACAGATGCATACACGGGAAGAACATGCAAACTCCACACTGAAAGACCCACCAGCCAAGGCTCGAAACAGTAACATTCTTGCTGTGAGGCTGTTTGTCTAAAGCCAGAATACAGTCCAAAGAAAGCTCTTACAATAAACCATAGCCAACTACGAACCCACACAGGGTGTAATGCACAGGAGAAATCCCAAAACCGGCGAACTGTGTAACCATGGTACACAGCTGCCTGAAATAATGTCGATAAAGGGCTTTTATAGGCGAGGAGTCCATGACGCACAGCCCCTTCGGGAGATTCCGGGACATCAGGCGACCAATCCGGACGGAGGAAGGCGGAGTCGTGGCGCAGCTCCCGCTGTCAATCTTCATGTAGCAGCAAGTCAACAGCTGTTCTGAATACAGTATCAGGCTGGCAAGCCAAGAGCCGTAACAGTGATGCAGACCACCACATCACCGTGCAGCCCTATTGTTGCATCATTTGTCTGAAAACACTAAAGAAGTGTAAATTAATGTATCCAAATTCCCAACAAAGCTGCCATCATTAATATATTTTTTAACTGTAGCTCACCTTCACATGTCATAACTGTGCTGTGTGAAGTCTTACTCTGACTAAATACTCCATAATAAAACAATAAAACATGGCAGCAACAATCAAAGTTTCACTGTTATTTTATAAATAGTTTGGAGAAAACCCCTGATAATAGATTTCATGAGTCATGCTGGTTCTATCATAGTTTCTAGTGTTTATGTTTAACAAGCCTTGTAGCTGAAGTTCAGCACAAATAAGATGGTGGCATTGATAGTTTTCTCAGTAAATACTCAATGGTTCAGTGAATAGACTGTCGAACAGATCATGCACTAATTAGAGGTTCAGTGGTTCAAACCCTGGCTGATAAAGTGTCCTTGGGTGAGGCACTGAAACCTTTACTGTGGCTTATGTAATAGGGGGGGGTGGAAATCTTGTAAAAATGGTGGAATTTGGCTTGTGGCATAAAATTCTTAGATTAAAAGGAGGCACTGGTGTTTATTTTCCACTGTCATGTTGAAGTCATTACTGAATGAAAAACCCGGCGTTTTCAGGAAAACATCGCTTGTACACTCACTGGCCACTTCATTAGGTCCACCTCGCTAGTACTAGGTTTGACCCCTTTTTTCCTTTAGAACAGCCTCAGTTGTTCTTGTCATAGATTCAACAAGGTGTTTGAAACCTTCCTCAGAGGTTTTGCTCCATATTGACATGACAGCATCACACAGTTGCTGCAGATTTTCTGGCTTCATCTGTGGTGAGAATCTCCCGTTCCACCACATCCCAAAGCTGCTCTACTGGATTGAGATCTGGTTGCTGTGGAGACCGTTGGAGTCCAGGGAACTCATTGTCATTTTCAGGAAAGCAGCTGGAAATGAGCTGAGCTTTGTGACATGGTGCATTATCCTGCTGGAAGTAGCATCAGAAGATGTTACACTGTGGTCATAAAGGGATGGACATGGTCAGCAACAACACTCAGGTAGGCTGTGCTGGTTAAACCAGGCCATGTGGGTACTAAGGCATCCAATGTGTGCTGAGAAAATATCTCCCACAACATTACACCTTCATGTGGCAGCTGAAATAGAGACTGATGAGACCAGGCAATGTTTCTCCATCTTCTATTGTCCAGTGTTGGTGAGTCTGTGTGAATTGTAGCCTCAGTTTCCTGTTTTTAGCTGACAGAAGGCACCTGGTGTAGTCTTCTGCTGCCCGTCTGCTTCAAAGGAGGACGTGTTGTTTGTTCAGAAATGGTACTCTGTATACCTTGGCTGGAACCAGTGCTTATTTAAAGTTCCTGTTGCCTTTATATCATCCCCAACCAGTCTGCCCATTCTCTTCTAACCCAGCCCATCTGGCACCAACACCCGCCACAACAAAAAGTGCTGAAGGTGGTATGCTATAAAAAAAAAAACATTGGCATGAGATTATCCCGGAGGATTCAGATTGCTTCCATTGGTGTTTTGTCATAACTGAAATCAACTGGTTACATCCATGTTGCTTGTGCTTCACCCTTTCAGGACATAATCTGCAGAGCTGAGAAATTGTCAATCTGCCCATATGTCTTCTGGCTTTCTTGGAAGCACGAGTTTTCCCCAGAGGAAACTGTTGCTTTCTGGAGAAGATCACTGAGGTGAACCAGTCCTGGATGAGCAGCAGAAAACAGATACTCATTTTTTTTTTTTTTTTACATGATGTGGTTCTTTCAGTGTGTGGTGTGGCAGCATGCAATGTTACACACAGAGCGTTTGTTAGGCTGCTACTTTTTTACTAATTCTTAGTTCAAGAGTTAATAAAAATAATTCATTTAATTTTGGATCACTGGGTTTACTGTACTTTCACTATATGGTAATTTAGCATCTTTGCCCGCTGCAGTGAACATTAAGAGCCTATTAAAATGAACATAGCACAGCAATTGAATTCACTGTGTGTTATTAAAAGATAAGGGCTGTTTGGTTAGCTTTGTAACAAGGCATTAGTGTGTGTCTTATGTGATACTAACCACTCCAATTAATTTAGCCTGATAAAACACAACTTACCTCAGTATCCTACAGTCTCAGGATAATTAATTGTGTAAGTCTCAGTTGTGTGTTTGTTGGTGAAAAAAAAGCCCATTAATAATGTAAATGGAGGTGCTATGTATTTATTTAAAATGCATGGGCGGACATTGTGATATGTTGCTTTTAAAGAAAATTAATGGTCTGCTGTCCTGGCTTAGTAAGACACTTAAATAGGGCTTCATACAAACAAAAGTGACAGATTATAGAACACTGTAAACTGAAAGGAAAGTAAATCCATAAGCTAACATGAACATTGTTAATAAGAGATCACAACATAACAGCTGACATATGATGTTGATGCAGCAAATGTCAAATTTCATTGACACCATTTTTAACTAATGGCTCTCAAACGAAGGTGCCTAATTTTCTGTAATGAATGCTGCTTGATTTCTTTCTCAGTGTGTTTTCACTCTTCTGCAAGGGACTCATTTGGAAGGGGCTTGTCAGCGAGGAGAGGGGAAAAAGATATACATTTTTTTATTGTCTCATGGATTTCAGAGATCATGTTAGGACAGAGGCAGTGAGCCCTCCATACTCAGTTATGTAAAGGAAACAGCAAACAGCCTGTAGGTAAATAGAACAGCCATGTTTAAAGAGTGCTATATTATATTTTACATACAAGGAGGAGAGAAGTAGATAGGCCATTCAGTTTACTGGCTCTCCTCATTTTTAATTTCAACTTCTTCACATGAGGCTATAAAAATCTGCACTATACAGAGTCTTGTTTATGAGAGTATGCACATTCTTCTTATATGAATACCAGTATGTATTTATGTTTTGGTGAGCGTGTTTTACATCCATATTTAAGGTCTGCACTGTGCTTTTTTTGTTCTGTCCCAAAGGTAAAATATCCAACCTAACTATTTCAATAAATACTCAAATCAAAACGATCACATATGTTGTTTAGTTCATTCTGTTAAATATGATCTATAATGGCATCCTTTGAGGAGAACAATATGATTCATGTGAGGGAGATGTGGGGGTTGGGTGTGTCTTTCATTCATTTAATCATTCATGCACTCATACATCAACATTTTTCTTGCCGTGACTATGTGCAAATGCAACATATTAAAAAGAAATCATTACTTCCTGTTAGGGTTTAGACAGTAACATCACATGATTAAAAACTAAAATTCAAACTATGTTGAAATCTTTTGTAATAGCTTCCAAAAATTTAGAGCAGTTCTAATGAATGAATGACAGATACCAGGAATAATTTCATGTGTCAGGTTTTCCGTATGAACCAGTATCCTACACACTCTGGATAATTAGTAGTCTCAGTTGTGTGTTTGTGGGTGAGAAAAGTCAATTAATAATGTAAATGGAGGTGCTATGTATTTATTTAAAATGCATGGGCGGACATTGTGATATGTTCCTATAAGAAAATTAATGTTCTGCTGTTCTGGCTTAGTAAGACAATTAAATAGGGCTTCATATAACAAAAGTGACAGACTAAAGCACATTGTGTACTGAGAGGAAAGTAAATCCATAAGCTGGCATGAACATTGTTAATAAGATATCACGACATAACAATTGACATATGCTGTCAGGTTTAGACAGTAACAGCACATGATTAAAGACAAGAATTCAAAATCTTTAGGGCAGTTCTAATGATAGTGGAACAGAGACCAGGAATAATTACACGTGTCAGATTTTCAATCTGAACCAGTATCGTACAGTCTCTGGATAATTAATTGTGTAAGTCTTAGTTGTTGCATGTGTGCTACTCTTAAAGTAGCGCAAATGCACTTTGATAGATTTTTGCTCTTTAGCACTCCTTACGAAGGCTAGTTTGGAATCAGTCTTGTGTCCAAACCTCTTCTCTGGGCTATTTCTAGCCAGCAATGGTCAGTCCAATGTTGCCACAGTTGTCTTGTATACCTTCTCTGTCACTTTCTTTTTTTTACCTTCTTCCTTTAACAATGTCCTCTTGTTTTCTTTGCTGAAGCAGCCGTGGTGTGTGTTCAAAATGGCCAGTGTGTTAATATCCAGTTAATGGTGTGTAATGCAATGCTGTGAAGCAAAACAGCTTTCATGTGATGCTAAATAAATAAAAAAGTTGTGAAGTGAATTTTCTCAGCCTCAGGATGCTGCAGAATAATGACAGCTCCCAAAATGAGCATAATGAATCTCAGTGCGCCATCAAAACGAGTCAGAAGCCAGAAGGTTTAAGGTTTGGAAACTTGTGTAGTGTTCCTTTAAGGTGTGACTGATGCCAAGACCAATGTCTATGGTGCACATCATTGTGTTGTACACATACTTTTTTTCATAAATACCGGTATGTGTTTATGTGCTGGAGGAAGTGTACACATCAGTTTTATTACCTTGTTCATTGTATATCAAAATCTGTATCGCCTTTATTTTCATTGTTGTACAAAAACAAAATTTGAGTAGCTGTTCCTTAAAATTTTAACTTTTAAAATATTTACAAGTATTTAATAAATAAAATCTTAGAAATAGAAATATGAGTGACAAAAGTAGGTATGATAGTGCAAGATGGATAGTGCAAATAACCAGAATGTAAACAGCAGATAGTGCAGATGGGGAGAATCCGTTCTACCTTTCCCGGAGTCCAGGAAGTGTTGTAGTGTTCAGTGGGAGACTGTTCTCTGAAAACTACGCCGACTGTCTGTTGACCTCATCTCTGCAGTCAGATTCATCCTTGTGGGGAACAGGTGCTGAGTGTAAAGGTGGAGAGGAGGTGGGGGCTGAGTTTGATAGATTGTGGGCAGTCATCTATGATATTCTTAATCCACTGGCAGATGGGGGAGGAGTTTCTGTACTAGGATCTCTGGGATGATGTGGTTAAAGGCTAAACTAAAGGAAGGAAGAACAGCCTTGTTTAGCATCCCCAGTGCTCCAGGTGACCAAGCGCAGAGAGGAGGCCTATGGTGATAGCGTCACCTGTAGATCGACTCGCCCTGTAGACAAACTGGTGGGGGTCCAGAGTGGATGGCAGACAGGCCCTGATGTGTTGGGAAACTAGTCTTTCAAAACACTTCATGGCTACAAGTGTAAGTGCAAAAGGCCTGTAGTCATTATTAATGTTGCCAGTTTTATTCTGTTGCAGATTAATAAAAAACTTTGATGCAACGGTTGCCTTTGTAGACAGAGCACCTAGAAAAACAGTGTCTACTAATAAATGCAACACCTTACAACAGTTTTTTGTTAGCTCCTGAAATGGTGCTGTGAACCAAAACACACTCTAATGTAATGGTTCGGGCTGGAAAAAATAAAGAAAATGAAATAAAAATATATATATAAAGAGTGGCTTCTCAGCTTTGGGATGCTGCAGGGCAATTACGGCTCCTACAATGAGCATAATTAATGTCAGCGTGTTATCAAAACAAGTCAGAAGCAGAGTTTGAGGCTTTAAGGCGAGACTGATGTCAAAATCTATGATGCACACTGTTGTGTTTTACTTCACAAGTCTTGTGAGGTTTGCTTGTACTATTATTATTAGTTAGAGACAAATTTATTTTAAAGTAGGGTCAAGGGGTAAGGGTGTGACTCAATCGCTGTTTATCTTGTGTGCGAAAGAGTTTGATTAGGTATGTGTGCTTTGATTTATTTTTTGTGATAAACTTTGGGTGTGCTTGTGGTTTTATGAAAAACTGTTTTTATTGTGTCAAGTACTTGGGTGCTGTTACGCATGAAAAGTGCTTTACAAATAAAGTTTGATTTGATTTGATAAAACAAAACAAAAAAAAAAAAAAAAGAGCCAGAGCAGATGGAGAAAAATGGACAAAATTGGATCTTTGGGCTTCCAGCAAATTACATCAACACACAGATGCTCAAAAAATAAATAAATAAATCGCATCGTGATCTATAAGATCTAATAATGTATGAACTTGATAATATACATAAATTAGTTTTTAAAAAAATTAACTAAATACAAACAAATTGCTTATACTGAGTAAATAAACACCAGAACCCCATAAACAAGAATACATAAGTTAATTTGAGCCACAGAACACATTTCTCTTACTTGGACATTGGACTAAATTATATAACAACAGCTGAGACTCACTAAGAAACTACTGTAAATCCTAACAGAGATGCACTTTGGTACTACAAGGAATTTTTCCAATTCAAGTACATTACATAAAAGTCATGACATGAAAGAAATGAAAAGAGAATTCATGCCCATATGCATGATTGAAATAGTTTTCTTTTCAAAATGCATTGCTATGAGGTCAGGCTGTTAATATTATTTTATCTTTTTCCTGAGGTGAATTCACATAATGCCATTTGCTCTGTTCTTTAATTTCTTCTAGTATAACTTGAATTTCCGGCTCTCTGCTGAGAGACTGGGTTGATGCCTTACTAAGGTTTAGGAATATTGATCTGTTATCATGTTTCAAGAATAGATCGCCAGTCTGCTGTTGATCATAATCTAAACACTGGCTCATTGATTTTCAGGCCATCTGCAGCCTGCAATGCTCAGTAAGTGTCACAGGCAGAGGAAATGCTTCATCATGCAGAAAGAATGGAATAGGTGGAAGGAAATGAGGGTGAACTTGTAGCTAGTTGCTCAAAGGTACGCTAATAACATTCAACAAATATTAAGTCATTTTTAAGAAGAGGATTTGAATGCAAATGCACATTCAAGTAGCATTTCTCCTTTACATGTTCCTAACTGTTAATGCATCCTTGTGTTCTAACAATGTCATTTTGGGTGATATCCTATCTTCTTTTCACTGAGAGGATTATTCTACAAAAGCAGGAAATGACCCAGGAAAGTTAAAGCCTTTGATCTGTTGCTTGGACAAAAGCCTCATCCAGCCAAATGACGACACAAATGAAACAGACGCAGGACCTGAATAAATTTACAACTCTGGATCTATTAGTAAGATTATAATTACATAAAGTTGGGGATGTTGCAGCATGACCTAATTATGTTTCTCAGAGGTTTCTGCATAAGATTTGTGACATGCAATAACGATGATTGGGAAGCGTTCATTTTCTTCTTGAATGGACATATAGATGCTTGAAATGATAAGTCTAAAGGAGTCCAATAAACCAATTATTTCAAATAGATCCTTGGACCGATAAATAGAAAAAGTTGACAATATCACAATCATAGATTCATTTTTACAGTTGCTGTTTATGTGAGCAAATAAATATAATCAAGATCAAGTCCCAAAACTTTGTGCTTAGGTTTGAATCATTTATTGTTATTGTTCTTAAAACATAATTCTTGGAAAAAGTCATTGGTTTCTGTTTCTGAATAATTATGATGGTACCTATGAATTCCCTCCTGACTCTGGACACTTCCTTCCCACTTCTGTTAGCAGAAGTGGTGAGAAACTGGCTGCAGAAGCAGCTGATGAATGGGTCAAATTACTTCACATGTCAGAATATGCTCTCTCTTTTTTTTTTTTTTTACCAGACCTTAATTATAACAAATGAAGTCTGGATTGAGTCAGATTTTTTGCTATTCCTCCACATATGGAGAACAATTAATTTCAAGTGAAGGGCCCAATTCCAAGACAAACGACTCGACTTAACTTTCCTGTGCACACAGCGCTAATCTTTGCCAAACAATTAATGTGATGCAAAGAGCTGCTGACTGCAGGATATTTATCTCTGTAGCACGATGTTGACCATAATTTCATTTTGTTGTGTACTTCATGTCATTGTTTCTAATAAAATCTGATATGACAGTGAACAAACAGGGCTGTGCAAAATTTTCACATCAAAGCAATCTAAGTCATTTACTCCTTGTCAGAGGAGATCGTGGAAATCAGGTTATGTTCAGATATTATCAGGTATCTCTCATGTTACTGGGAGAGGTCATTATAATTAAAATTGATCACAACACTCTAAGATTGTGGAGCTTGGTTTAATTAGATGAGGGCAGAGCTGTTGAACAGCACAAGTATGAAATTAATTTGGACAGAAACAGAAAACAAGCAGATTAACTTTCATGACTCTCAAAGAACCTGTAGAATAAGTACTATATATATTTTTACTATGTATATATCATTATGTGAGGAAAGTATACCTCTCTCTCTTTTTATTGATTTATCAAAAGCATTTGATACAGTAGACCACAGATTGTTGGTACAAGCACTACATCACATTGGC
>JBAFTA010000022.1:4185807-4203320 GCA_036919975.1 Melanotaenia parkinsoni
CCTCTTGGCCAGGTCACCCTTGTGAAAGAGATCATGATCTCAATGGGTTTTTATCTGGTTAAATAAAGGTTTAAAAATAAATATATATATATATATATATATATATATACTGATGCTAAGTTAGCTGTCGTTAGGGGGTAAAAGAAAAATCTGTCAAAGTTGAACAGTGGGGCTCCGTGAAAGTACAGTTAGAAAAAAACATGAGCAAGTATGCCTGTTTTTAAAGGTTGCAGTTAAATAAATGAAAAAAAAAATGTTCTTTCTAAATATTAAATGGCAGCACAACTTTGTTTCACACAGCTGCGTCTGAACAAACCCCATGAGTAATGGAACAATTAAAAATTGTTGGTCCAAATGCAGAACTGACACGCACGGCGGCGGAAGGCTGATTATTTGTGCCTGTTACGCAGTAACTGGACCTGGACTCCTTGCAGTCAGTGAGTGGTCCATGAACTCCTCTGGGCTGTAATCTGATTGGAGGTTATTTTGGACTGTAGATATTACCTTTTTGCAGATTCATGAAAAGGGTATTGTACTACTTCCATCTGAGCACAGAGGAACCATCAGAGCTCTCAGAACATCAGGATGAATCAAATGACTCCTCAGTTTAACATTGTCAGACAAAATAGAGGCTAGTTTGTTATCTTATCAAATATCCAGCTGTATGTTGCAAAAAGGATCAGTTTAGATTTGATAACAGTTATCTCTGTACAGTCTCATTACTACCTTGTAATTGAAGGTCATTGTTGCTTCTCTCATAATGAGTTCATTTTGTGAGCTTGTCTGTTAGCCTTTTGTCAAATGTCAGGCACTTGAGTTTGCTTCCAGCTTGCATGAAGGTGTAATTATTGGTAAGGGGGATTTGAATTTTCTCATTACTTGTTCCCAATTGCACTTGCAGATTGTAACCTTAAATTTAAAGAAATTAATTAGTTAGTTTTTGGATGGCATCATTAGAGGGCTGCTGTAATGTCTTATTTATTCTTTTTGTTTTTCTTTTTTTCTCCCATGAGGGGACAAGGATCAGGGGGGGCAAGGTTTGAGAGTCAAGGTTCCCCAGTACCTATTAGATGTGGCTGTAAAAATAAACATACGCTGTTAATGTTTGCCCATGCTCTGCAAGAGATATAAAACTAGATTTATTTAAAATATCTTCAAACACTCCATGATAAAGGCAAATCAGATTCACTGATGTCTCACTTAAAACAGTCCCTGTTTAACATATCAAAGCCTTTTTTGACAGATGATAAAGAATTTATGTTTCTGATAAAGAGAAACCCTTGTTATTCAAATGAGGTGAAAGATATCTTCAGTGTTGGAGAGGGGATATCACAATGTCCTTGTTTTTTTCTTCCATATGTCAGAAACTTAATGTAACATATATCAGGAATTTGCCTGCCATACAGACTGTTTGTTATTTTGCTCTTTCTTGTGCCTAGTGTGTGGATTTCTTAGTTAAAAAATATTTTTGCTCTTTTTAAAAAGTAATTGTGCGCTAATTAATGTGATCTTATATGTAAATGTGTACTGCAAAGTCTGTCATTAAATGGGAGCAACGCAAGAAATCATTATTATTAAATGCATGACCAGCTAAGTTAATTCATATTTTTTGTCAATATCTGACTAGAGGGCATTGTTCTTGCAATTTAAATGTTTTGGAGCTTGACTCTCCTGAATGTTTAGGATTAACTAGTGAAGTGTGAGTGTATATGACATGCAGGATATTTATGGTATGTAAAACATACCTTGGTAAATAACTGAATTACCCTTTTGTTCCAGTGGTGTAATTGCTCAAGCTATAACTGTAGATTGACTCAACTGTGTTAATATCAAATGGGAAACCAGATTTTTATTAGTTTTACACACATTCTGAAGTGGACATTTTTTTGCAGCCCTTGTTGAAACAATCAACTTACTTGGTAAATTACCTGTAAAGTGGCATAAAGTGACAAATCAATCAATTTTTAAAGTAAACAGCAATAAATTTTCAAAAGCCTGAACTGTCTCACACTTCAGGGAAAACCACTCTGGTTCCAGTCTGTTGCCAAAGGGTTAAAGCAGTGATTCTCAATCCTGGTCCTCAAGCTCCACTCCAGGTATTAGATGCATCCCCGTGCAACACACCTTATTCAAATTAAACACATAGAAACATAGTAAGCCAGCAGGACAGTGGGCCCTGAGAAGGGGCTGGAGTTGGGGATCCATGCATTAAAGGGGATGTTGATGCAGATGCCCCATGGGTGGTACTTGACAAATAAATATGTATTTTTACTCTCCCTTCCTACACGTCAAACACCGTTGCAAAGCTAAAATTCTTAATATTTAAATGAAGTATACCATTAAAGGCTACAATTATAAAGTAAACTCTTATTTCTGACCAGATTCAAATGGAATTTATCTTTTAAGCCATACTGTACTCCAGTAGCAGATAACACTGCAAAAATAAATAAATAAATAAAAATGGCCCTGTTACATCAGCAAGGGTCCAGTAAAAGTAACCGAATAAAATAGTTAGTTCAAAACAAGTTTTTTATCCATTAAAACCCATTTCAGGTGAAAACGTTTGTGTTTCAAGTGGTTAAAATACCATTGCAAGGCATGAAGGTGAATGCAAGAGTTCAGATCTTCCCTCTTAAGCAAATATCCAAATATGTCATTCTGCAACTTACAGCTGGACCATTAAACTTGGCCCATGTTCAGCTAAGTTATCTATGTTGTCAGGGTCATATTTAAATGAATAACAAACACTACCAGCAACAAAGTAGGCCATCTTGTAGACACAAAGCTACTCTTTCAACCATGATGCTCACTTAAAAGATACCACAAGACTAATATCTTTCAAATATGTTTTCTGTGGGAAATCTTTAATTTATGCATACTTCAACCACTTTTATGGGACCGCAGCTCACTGTTTCTTTGCAAGCCTATTTTATCTTATAGATCTAAAGGTCATGCACAACACATGTAACCATCCGGGACCTAACATGTATTGTTGAGCTGGAAAAGTTTAAGATGGCAAAGTATTGTTTGAACTGACACAGCACAAGCAAATTTACTACATATAAGCTTCCAGTTTTAGAGAAAAAAAAAATATTCAAAAGGCTGGCAGCACAGGTTGTAGATGCCGGGGATCTTTTTCAAGCTGTAATCTATTGCAGCCATCTCTCAGGAAAACGTCAGCATTTATTCTGCAGCCCTCACCATTCTTAGTTTTAGTTTATCCAAAGATATATTACTTTAAAAGTCTAGAACAAAGTTTTAGAGTTATAAAAAAGTCTCAACTGATAGACGTGTATTTAACTGGCGGTGATTGTCCTTGTCAGCAGAGAGTGATGTCAGAGTGAAATGTGTCTCAGGGCAACTGTAGGTTAAACTCTGTGTGTCTTCACTTCCTTGTGAGTGTCCTCTCCAGATTCCCTCCAACACTTAATTGAATGTCAGTCAGAATGAAGGTGAAGTGTTTAAGGGTAATGGTATAGTGGTGTAGAGGTGCAATGTATGTGTGTGGTGGTGGGAATGGAGGGCATACCAGCTTTCTAATCAGAGGGTGGTTTGCATTGGGGGGGTCAGGTCAATGCAATTAACCAACAATACTGAGGACACTGCCTGAAGGACTCTCTAAAGCACTATGTGATAGCAGCAATCATGAGAGTTCATTGACTCTTTCGCTTGGTGCAAAGTTTCTCATGATTTTTTTGATCAATAGCAGAATAGCACATTACCAATGCAATTAAATTAAGTGTTTATTTCAAATACGCAATATATCACTCTTAAATATTTTTTCTTTGCCTGGGCAGACAGCTATTTGTTGATAGAGGTCATCTAACCCTACAGTTATGTCACATTAGGACTTGATATACTTGCAAGATGCAGCAAAAGGATGGTCATTACATTAAGAAGTATTTGTATTTGTGTTCAAAATGTACATTAAAGACACGTGGAAACTGTCTGACCTTAAAAACGCTGTGTTACAGAATTATTTGATGGCAAGGTGACAGCTATTATGTGCATTTCTGGATCTGTTGCTGCCCAGCAGTGTCTCAAGGTTGAGAAACCACACTATACAATTTTTTTTTTACGGGACACAGCATGACGCTGCAGACGTGTTTTGCTTAACACACCATGTCATGTAATAGCAAAAAGATAGAAAGAAATCGACTGACACAGCAAATAAACAACGATATTGGAGGAAGAGAGGAAAAGAAAGAGAGAGCAAGAAATAAGAAAAAAATCAAGATACAGGTAAGACTGTTTTTTACTGGCTGAAGAGATCTCACAAGTAGGATGCAAGATGGATGCCAAATTAGCTGTCGATAGGGGACATGTCACTGAAAAAATCTGCAAAAGATCGGCTGTGCATCTTTAATAACATTATTAACATTATGATGGTTTTCACATTGTGCCTAGGTGCGTCTTATTAGCTGGAAGGAACTCCAATATCTTCTACACCAACGATGGGTAGGCATATTGACAAATAAAGAAGATCAGATCTGCCTTTCTGAAATGGAAATGGCGTTTAAAAACAAGCTTCTGAGATACAACAGTTTAAGATAGCTGCAGTGTAGTCTATACATGTCCAATGAAAGAAGTTACAAGTTCACTTGATCTAGTTGCATGTTTAAGAAAGAAGAAGAAGAAAAAAAACTGCTTTTCTCAAGTATTTGATGCACAAACAGGTAGTTGGTTTACTATCGGCACCACATTTTCTTATTAAGGATTGCCTTTTGATCATTTCCCATGGTTATCCTAATTATTATGAACAACAGCCGTCGTCCCTGTTACCCTGGTGCCCATGCTCTGTTGCTCTGGGGCCTTCCTCTACCACCCTCTGGTTGGGCACAAACCTCATTTTCTTTAATTAAATAAAACTGCTAAAAGCATGAAAGCAGATGGTTTTACATGTAAATGAACTTTAAAGACATTCTAATCTTAATCTGTAGTGTTTAAAATGGAGGTAGTCCACGCTTTTCAGCTATAACAGCTCCAACTCTTCTGGGAAAGCTTTTCACAAGGATTAGGTACTGTATGTGTTTATGGGAACTTTTTATCATCTAGAAAGGAATTTGTGAAGTCAAGTACTGGCATTGGGTGAGAAGGCCTGACGTGGTTTCCTTTTAAATTCATCCCAAAGGCGTTCTTTTGGGTTAAGGTCAGGACTCTGTGAAAGTCAGTCAAGCTGCTCCACACCAAACACGCTCCTCCATATCTTCATGAACCTCACTGGGAACACCTGCATTCCTTGATTTGAAAATGTGTCCCCTTATTTAGATCAATATAATATACAGTAGTACCATGAGAAGTTGTATGTTGCTTCTTCCAGCCTTTACATATGAATTGCAAAGTGACCTTCAGCTTTGTTAAAGTGGAATTAGATTAAGTAAAATAATAATAAAAAAAAAAAAAACTGACAGAAGTTACTGAAGTAAGCAGGTATTCTGGATGTATCAGCTTCTAAGTTGCTACTAGATGATCCAAGTAGCATTAAAGGAACATTATAGGAAAACTACATGCTGCCACACGTCTTTATAATCCTTATTTTCTCTGACATGTCACAACCTGTTACTTTGATTGTGAAAGTGGCACTTCTCTATAGAGTGTTATACCTTCATCTCATAAGTTTACAGATCTAAGGCAAAACTGACAAGAGTGGAACTGGGAATAAAAAAAGGGTAGCTGACAAATGCTTCCATAAATCCATCTAAATGCCGCAAAGTTAGGCCACTGACATTTCAGTGAGAGATATTTCATGGAGAAGGAGAAGAAGGATGGCAACTTAATAAAGAGAAAGTCTTTATGTCATTTAGCGAACAAGGCTGAATGCACGTCTCCTATAATTACTGTTGTCTGTTTTACCAGTTAATTTGCATAAAGAAGATATTTAAAAAATAAATAAATAAATAGTAGAAATTTCCCCCCAAAAAATGTTTCTGATGAGGACAAATTAGTACAGATGTCATTTTTGTATTAAACTGACCTAGAAAGTACAGGAAGGACATGCATGTAAAAATGCGTCAGGTTATTGATGAAATGTCAGAGCTGTACATGGTTATTACTAAATTTCATCCAGGATTGCTCTGACACCTTCCTACTTTTTGAAATACCTGGAGCATCTCCCCCTTTTTTTTTCTACCAGGTTTGTCATTCTCACATCATCCTGACTCATCAGGGATCCTGGACAGTCGACTCATCTGCACACTTGACACTTGGCAGAGGAGCCGAAAACTCCTGGAGAAAATTGGCCCCTTTTCTTGTCGTTGGAGATTTTAGCATGCTCACCATCTCCAGCACCTGGGTCATTTAGCTCTTCAGGCTGTATGCTTGCTAAAAATCACCTCTCTGGGCTGCTCGCTGGAGTTCATCTGACACTGTGAACTGGTGTATTGACTCAAGGTTAAGAGCTTGTCTGCCATGTGCAGTGATGAGTTTCAAAGCCTCAGATGTCAGGTAAGGGTTTTATTTTCAACAGTGTGTCTGGTAAACAGCTTTTTATTCACTTGTTCTGATAAAGAAAGGAAACACATTTCTAGACTGGAGTGTACCTCATATTTCAGCTGTAATTCAAGGAAGTGGGCCTGAAATGGGCTTGCAGGATACACTAAATATACTAAAGTACCACATAGTTCAGTTATTTTTTTTATCTTCCTAATATTAAAGCTCAGGACAGAGCAGCTGCATCAGCCATCCTAATGATTTTAATAATTACCAGTAACATGAAGAAGTAATTTTTATGATGGCTGCATGAAAACTACACCAGAAGCAACAATAAATTAGAACTAAAGCCTATCAGTAAACAAAAAAATCATCTGATACCCTCACATTAATACATTTTGAACTTCTCTTAGGAAATATCAAGTAAACATTTTTTTTCCACACGTCATTAGCAGGTTGTACAGCACTTTGGTCAACCTATGCTGTTTTAAAACGCTTATTATTAAATTTGACTTGAACTTTAAGCCTCAAGGACATGAATTATATGGGGGGGTAATATAAAAAAATATGTCTAGACCAGCTGCAAACCATTTAATGATACAGGTTAGAAGACTGGTGAGTCATCTGCCCTTTTTAAAAATGAGCTGTGACTTCTTGGGTTTATTAGAATGATGGCATTCAGTTATACAGACACTGATCACTTCTCCATGACTCCATCACCACATCCAGCCTCTCACGATTCATGCAGAGATGCCTGTAAAAGTGGTGAAAAGAGCAATATTAAGTGTGCAATACTTACCATTTGGACAAGACTGAAAAGAAAATGCATAAACGCGGTATTCTCACAGCATATCATGTCGTAATGAGAATTCATTTTAATGTGTCAAGTGGTTATATTGAACATACTGGCACTGAATGGAAGCAGCTGAAAAGTATATGATCTACAACATCTAAGCCTTTATGACATTATGTTAACACCTGAGTAAGAGCAACAAACTGCAGGAAACTCCTGCTTTTATAGAGGTGCTTACACTGGAGTTATTCCGTTAATCATTTCCACGTGATTAAAAGAACCTGGCTGCTTCTTACTTTATTAATTCTATGGAGCAGGGAGGATCAACTTAGTTTTCCCACACATTCTCTCTACATATAGGTTTAGTTTTCATTAGATAAATAACGGTGTGTTGAGGTTCATCTGAGGTTTTATGTGACTAATTTTACGATCTGGCAAGCACTAGTTTGATCATTTATTTTTTTGTCTAGTCACATATAAAACCTTAGATTTTTTTGTTCTTTTTTTAACTTACAGAGAAAAAACAAAGAAAAAATGTGAGAATCCAGCACTCTAAAAACCTAAAAGACTCAGTTGTCTAGAGTTTGTTTATTGAAAGGGTGGGAATGTTTGGATCCTATAACAGCAGAATTATTGAACTTTAATTGTAGTTGTACTTCCATTCAGGGCGCTTGACATCCTTAGAAACAGTTCCTCATCATTTAGAAGTCTGATATTTAATAAAAGGCTAAGAAAACAAAACAAACAACAAAAAACAAACAGTAAACATTAATTTTCTTTGAAAGTTTGAAATAAGAGCTAACCATTGCTTAGTTCTACGATGGATTGGCAACCTGCCCTGTCTCTCGCCCGCTACCCCCAACCCTAAACTGAACTAGAAAATGAAATAATGATTCAGTATTTAGGGATGCATAATATTGTATATGCTGATACTGGGTGACAACTAGTACCAGTATACCCCATTACAGAGATTATGTAGTTTCCTCTGCAGCTGACTTAAAATACATTATTGTTACATTATTACAGTATTATTCTGTATACTCTTTGTCATGCTGGCCTGTAAATGCAGACATGAAAAAAGCGTAATAATGGTGTAAACTGATGCACATCAACTCTGCTTTATGTATATGTCATTTTAAATAATGAAAATTGTTTTTACAGAAAACAAGTAAAATACTGTATGTGCATCCTACTTAAAACAGGCTCGGACTATGTTTCCCCAGCACCTGTTATTTTATATCTCTGGAATGGCTGATTTCTGAGAATTTTAAAGCTGATATCGGCTAATACTTCTGATTATATCATGCATCTCTGTGAATATTGCTTCTCACTTCTTCCTCAGCTTACTTGACAGTTTTTAACTTGTATATTTGTGAAAATTCGTATTATCAACCATTTAAAAACGTCCAGATGTTCACCACAAGTGTGATCTTTACTTCTACACGCTGAACACTGACACAGTTTATGTGCAATAATGAACTCTCCCACCCCTCGGTGACAACAAATGGCACAGACGGCTGAATGACACAGTTTAGATTAAAACAGATTTATCACCCGCATCCTTTTTCTTGCAATAACTTCGCTTTGCAGAGCAAGATTTTGGCTCCTGTGTTTACTCACAATAAGTTTTTCGACACACTTACTCTGCTGTCAGTCGAGGATGTCGTCTCGTCTCACATCATTGTCCTTTGTTTATGTTGCTCCTTTCAACCTTCCCATCTTTCCTGTTCAACAGTAGTTCCCCTGTTTGCTGCTTCCAAGTTTAGCTCTGCCTGGCTCATTTGAAAGTCTAATGCTTGCCTTCACTTTTCCCACCACACTTGAAGAGCTGTGTGGTAGCTGCAAACACTTAATCAAGCCTTTGCGACAGTGCAGCAATCAGAGATAACAGAGCAGGAATATGGGTCATCCTGTGTTCTGCAGTGAGCCAGCAGATGCACACAGATGAGGTGTCGACCCTCACTGCTTTTCTCAGGACTCTGCTTGGTCTCTCACCGAGAGGTGTCACATCAAATCATAAAAAGCATGAGACAAAGGTACTAAGAGGCATAATACCCCATGTTCCATTACTGCAGGTTATGACATTACACCAGTATGTAGTCCATGAGGTCAAACTGATACAGAAATGAGGTGGCAGAAAAAAAGATTGACAGTATTATTTAATCGAGAAAATGCTTTGAAATCTAATTAAACTTAAGTAAAGTGAATGTGAAGCCCTCAAACTGGACTAATGAACCCAGATACTACAGTTGGAGTCATTGCATAGCACCTAAGCCCATTTGAGTCTGCTTGAGCACATAACTGCTCCAGTTATTTGAGTTTCCAGGTCTGCATTTTGATCTCATTTTGTAAAGACTTAAGTATATGCATATGTTGTTTGAGGTAAATTGACATAAAACAGCTCTCACTCACATGTTTTTCTGTAAATTGTCAGATGGCCAAATGCATCACACATTGTAACTGGAAACAGACCTTTTAGAGTCTGTTTCAACCCACGGTCTCTTAATAAATTTAAATAAATAAATATAAATGCTGCAGTTTTTCAAAACTGACAAACTCAGTATTAAAGTTTGTAAACGTTGCTGCAGTGAATTTAGCTTTACTACACATGAAATGATCTCCCACTGAGAATATTAGAAGAAGAATGAGTTTATTTATTTATTTGATACCTAGCAGGTGGCATCAAGCAAACTTAGGTAAATAACCTAATTCTCACATTCATGTTTATAGAACAATCCTCCAAAGAAATGGACAGGCAGGTGTTTTATCACATAATTGACCTCTAAATCCTGCTGTTAGTTTACAGAAAGCAAGCCAGTGTAAAGATCTGAGGACTGGAGTTATATGATGCAAGTTCTTGGTCTTAGTGAAGAGCAGCAGAGTTCTGGACTAACTGCAGCTTTCTGATGGACTTTTTAGGGAGACCTGATAGCTTTAGTCCAGTCTAAAGCTCCAGCACTTACTATACCACCCAAAGTATCACTGCCTAATAAATATATGTTCACTTAAATTAATGATAATGAATATAATGCAAGAATCAATACAAACTTGAGAAATAGGTCTAAAACTCAGTCAAGGGCTAACTGAACCAGGAGGAGATGCCAGAATTCCACCAACAGGAGGACTAGAGAAGCTATGGGCGAATCCACAAAAAAAGATATAGACACAGTTCTGATTGAGGACTCAGTAACAGAACGTGAGAATGGCAAAGACTGAAAATCAAACTTTTTCTGATTTATCAATTGAGGAACTGATAGTGATCTTGCCGACCATTCTGTCTTCACATCCAGACGACATGAACATTATTGTCCACACAGGGAGGAAAACTGGAGGAAAACTGGGAGGAGAAGCTGTCTTATTTAAAGATTTATCCCAGCATAAAGAGATGTCATTTGGTGATATAACTTATTTTGATTATCTTGAATATTGATAAGGTGTTAATAAGATGCTGAAATCACATCTGAGTTCCGGACTGCTCCCTGATTTCTGGCTTTGTGGTTAGTTTTTAACTGTAGAATGGCTCCAAAAAATATTGTCCATTGTTCTGATATCTTAATTCTAAAATCAAATATATTATGTGTTCATTTGTTTGGATTAATTTCTGACATATTAATACATTCTGGGTATTATAAAAGATAAAGATTGTATCTAAATAAGATAATAGATAATAATAAATATGATTAAACAAATAAATAAATGACTAAATAAGATTATCAAGAGGAGCCTACACATTGAGCTCCGCTTTGCTTAAACAAATTTGTACAGCACAAAACAGCAGCCAGGCCTCATCTTCCTGCTACAGTGCTGGAAGTAAAAAATAAATTTAAAAAAATTAAATAAAAAAAAAAGAGCCACTGCTGAACCATTGTAAACAGACCACAGGTGTTATAAAAAATCATTTTAAGTTACAGTTTTATAACGAGTTTTGGCTTTAGTCTAAACCCCCCAGTTTCAGGGTATTTTCATCTATTAATCTGCCTCCCTGTGTTTTAAAGACCATGTTGTACTTTTGGATCACAACTCATTCCAAGTCTTTTCCACCCTCACCCCCTTATCATCATGCTGGTACAGGTTGATCTTAGCTTCTATTTTTTGTCAAATCACAATCTGGCTGTTTGTCTGAAGTAGAGGGTTTGATCTGGGTGTTGTTTCATCTGTGGCTAGCCTTTTATGTTAAAAAGTGCATCAGTCTATGCACTTAAAATGTTTCAATCTTCCTGATGGATGTGTTTTGTTCTTACAACCTCACAATGGTGTGCTTTTATTGAATTAAAGCTCTTTTGAACTGCATGCTGTAGGTTCATGTCAACAGCTTCCAAATGCTAATGACTAAAAATCCACTTCAATTTACTCCCTGCTTAACTTACATATTGGCCATATTTTTGTTTTAGGATGATGACCAAACCACACGTTAATATGTGATTACTGCAGAAATCCTGGCATTGCCAATGGGTTTGAACACTTTTTTGGGAACTAAACCAAAGGAAAAGATGGATTCAGAGAAATGCAGCCTTTGAATTGGCCAAAGGTGTTGAAGCTTAAGGCACTAAAAGTACTCTGTCGGGGTTTGTTGACAGACGGGCTTTAATTGGAAAATTCTATTACAAGTGGATTTTAAACACTGCCTAGTCAGTAAAAGTGAAGCTAGTCACTTTCTGCAGAGCATGTTAATTTTTATCATGCATCCATTATACATTGCAGGATTTCAAGAAGTATGATTTTTCTGAGAAAGATAAAACATCTATTATGCTGTCGCCTCATAAATTAAAGTAAAATAATATACATTTTATCACCATCAGAAAATGCTATATTCTATAAAATACTATACTTGTGTGGAGTTTGCATGTTCTCGGTGATGGACTGGTGACCTGTCCAGGGTGTGCCTGCCTCTCACTTGCTAAATGCTGGGAAATGCTTCAGCTTCCCCATGACCCTTAAAGGACGAGGCAGTATAGATAATGGATGGATTGACTTGAGATAACCTTCAGAGCTGTGAATCAGTCTAAAGAGGTCAGTTTCTCATGTTGTGTCCTAAATCATGCCAGCTAAAGGAACATATGTAAAAAGTTTAAAAGCATTAAAAACGTAAAGTTGGAGCAGTTTTCCTGTCATCAGGAAGCATTGTATTTTATGCACTTGTAAGATTACAGGAATGATTCTGATAAAATGCCAAGAACAATGGCTTAAAATACAAAGAGCTATCATGCGGTGCAGCTGAATATATGCCTGTGATTTTTCTTCTGATGCCTGTCAAAGGAGGAATGGCTTTCTGTTCCAGCATTCCTTCCCTCCATGCTTCTTTTGTGCTTGTTACACACCGTGGGACATCCATTATTGTGTGCATGCCTATGGAGATGCGTTAGATTCCGATTTTAAAGTCTAAGTGAGCAAAAAATATCTGCTACATGAGGAAGCATGGACCACATCCTCCAGTTTGTTAGCACACTACAGCAAGTTGTGGAAAGAGATAAGAATAACAAAATAAAAATGAAAGATATATATCATTGCCTATATGTGTTTTACCTTTTTTGACTTATTTCTTCGTAATTTTTTTAAGTCATATACAACATTGTTCAAACTTGAAGACTTATAAAAATCTACCATATCTAGACTGAAAAGCTCATAATACTGAGGGACGTCCGTGTTATTAGCTGTTAGGCTTCAGTGCTTAGAGCAGAAAAGAGAAGGTTGTCTATGTTTAGCTCTTTTACCACACACTGTGGTCATTGTCATTGTGCACTTGGCTTCACACCCATAATTAATTCCATCATACACTGCATGAACATTTGCATACTCACACCTTCTCAATGAAAGAACCTCACATAAACTTCGAATTTAAAGAACTATCAACACCAAAGAAGTTAATCCATACCGTGAAAAAAAAAAGGCCAAGGTAAAGCAAACATAAATAAATATAATTTTAAATTCAGGTCTCTATAAAGTATTGAAGTCTGTTTAGTGTGGCAGGAACACAACTGACCATGATCACCCTTGAACGGTGGATGATGAGGGAGAAAAACAAGATTACTAGCAGTAACTGCAGAGCTGTCATTGAGTTATATAAGCCTAAACTGTCTGAGTCTCCCTGAGGGGGATCAATCTGTTTCTGGTTTGGTTCATGTTGGATTTCTGTTTCTTGTCATTTCCCAAAATTCTTTGCTTCTAGTTCAGGTTCAGTAATCTGTTGTGTTTTCTTCCTGGTCTCATCTCCTGATATACAAAGCTGTAGACAAAGATTGAATTTCTATTATTGAGGTAAGTTCAGGGTTAAATCTGAGTTTTCCATCCTATGATTTTGGTTCACTTCTTACCAGGGTAAATCACCATGGTAACTTATGCTGAATAGCTAACATGCTCCAGAGCAGGTTATGTTCTGAATAAGAGATCAACGAGCACCACATCCTGACCAATCAGTTCTGTTGGAAACTGGCCTGCCCTTTCTTAGAAAGGACATATTGTGCTTAGGAGAGAAAGAGTTTTTAGGGATAGATGCAATCCTCTTGATTTCCCCAAAAACCTTCCAAATAAAAGGTACATATTTTTATCAGATGGGCTGTACCACATTTATCAAGGCATTGCACTTCAGGCAGTTTGCATAATACAGAAACATTTCCATTGCACAAACATTTTTCATTCAATTACTTAGGATCTGTAGGTTTCTTGTTTTTGCCTCATCTCCCTGCTTCTAGCTCTCCTGCTTGTGGGTGATCATTGGATGCTCCTGGTCCTGATTGTCTCCACCATAGCCTGGGTCTGTTCTTCATTCTGCGTCAGTTTGTTGGCATACCAGTGGTATTTTACAGCCACAAGTATACGTGTTCAACTTTTCTGTTGTGACTTATATGGTGATCCTGCTCTTTGTTTTTCCATCTCTGCCAAGCTTCACTCAGACTGAGATTGTTTTTTAATATAAACCTCCGGGATTCAACTACCCAGACCATTTAGATGACACCTGTCCGTCTGCACTGCCACTGCACATTTCCCAGGACTAAACCTATTTCCCTCTGTTAATAACCCCCCTTCAAACTTTCATGATAATTTCTTTGTGATTTAGTTTCTGTTAGGTTCCTGTCATGCAATAACACTCCAGTTGTTCAGTCAAACAAGGACGTGTTTTTTGTTTTTTTATTTATTTATTTTTTTTGTATTATATTTGGCTTTTGTTATTGCTACTATTTCATGAAATTACTTAAATTTCAATCTTGTGTTTTGGACTGAAAAGTGCTTCAATTTGACCTTGAAAAATGTGTACAAACATAATTGTTTCATAATGATTGAAAATAAATAAGCCTACATCATTGAACCACCTTTATTTCCATGTTCCAGCTTCTACAGCTCCAGCTTTGCTATTGTCATTTTGTATTCAAGGTCAAGCTAAACTTTCTTTTGTAGAGCCCCTCACAGAGTATGCTCCGACCTGAAACAACTTCAGAGGGTTGAGCCTGAGACACATAAGGATTTTCTAAATCTGAAGAGATTTTTTTATCTGTTAGAGACCCCACATTTTATTTAACAGTTTTGATTGTACTGTGTTTAGTGTGCTCCAATTTTCTAATCACAGAACAACAGACACATAATGATTCTGTCCCATAGCTGATCCAGAATCTTGTCCACCGAGCCAGAAATCTTACATGATCAAACGTGAGCCAACAACAATGAAGAAGAAACATAGCAACAACCGGAAAACAAAGAAGAAGAACTGTGAAAACAGCTGGAAAACACAACACCCAGCATTGCAGATGACATACATAATGAAGTAATGGTGGTGGTCTTGCGACTGTTGTTAATAATCCAGCACTGAAAAAAAAAACAGACTAGAGACGGCATGAACACAGACTTAACTCCTTCCTTCCTCCCCAGTCAGCTCACTCTCTGATCGGATTTCGTTCCACGTCACAATCCAGAGTCACAACCCAGGAGTTGTCGGTTTTCCCCACACAAGTTAAGATTTTGTTTAACATGTTTAATATTTCTGATTGTCGGCTACAACCCGTTTTGGAGCTGATTGTTAGACAGATTCACTCTTAACACACCTCAGACCACATGATAATCTTATAGGAAAATCTTGTAAATTTTAAAATAATACAAGCCTTGATACACTCCCTGGAAATAGTTTCTAGATTACTCCACACCTGCTCCAAAGCCTTGCCACAGTACAGCTCATCACTAACATGAGGGGTGGTTTGTGTTTCCTTGCTGGCCCTGTCAAGGGTGTACCTTGCCTCCTCATTTGTAGGTGTTAGGATAGGCTCCAGCTGTATCAACAAAGGACGGATGGGTATTTGTGCCGCATCAGCCTGACTCCAGCCTCATTAATTTTCCTCATCATAGCCTTACCATTAAAAGAATAAAGTTTGCTTTTACCTCTAACTCAGCCTCTGGCTGCTTTTAAGCCTGCAAAAATGCACATACATAATATTTATTTGTTTTATTTATGTCATTATGACTTTATTGCATCATGAATTCAATAATCAAAACCGTTAGAAATCCGCCATCACTCTGCAGCCACATCAGTTTACTAGGAAAAGTAAATCTGCACCAGTTGGGGCTGAAACGGAGCTGGCCTCTGCTAAAACACAGCATGCTTTGTGCACTTTTGTCACCAACTAAAACAGCCAGTTACATTCACTGAGAAACTGAAACAGAAACAAACTCATGCAGGCCAGCCACCCAGCACGGTTTCTTGTGATTTTTTTTTTTTTTTTTGGTTTGCTTTCTCACTGAGTTGAGGAACTAGAACAAAGCTTGGACTTTTTGTGTTTATTTTTTATTTTTCTTTTTTTAAAATAAACATAATCATATCATCTCATTATGTCATGTTCTGCTTAATAATTAGAACTTCTTTTCAAATTACACCAAAGCAAATATGGAGGAGTGCTTCATTAAAAAATGGCAGCAGCCCAGATTATATTTCCTGCCTTGTTTTTATTGATCACTTCACACCAATGAATTGGTTGGCAAGTGTTGTAACAGCTGATATGTTTCCAATGAGCTGTACTGTTGGTCAGAAACCTTTAAACAAACCACACAGTTTAGTGGGTGAAATGCTGCTCATTAGCACGGACGCAAACAGTGAGGTTTTTTTTAGACCCCTGCGGCCTGCCAGCTTGATCCTTTACCAAGAAATAAACTATTTCCTCCTCTCTGGAAAGTTTCAGTTATTTCAGTGAATTTTTAACGTTTTTTTTTTTTTTGTATACTTTTAAAAATGATAATTAGTATATGCAAATAATGTTTATGCATTGTCTTTACTGCTTAACAGATTGTGCTGAACGTTTTGACAGTTATTTGTAAAACAAATGAGAATTTATTTAACGCATTAGAGTTTGACGTGACATATTTGTCACATACAATTTTGGAGACATTTTGCTTTTTTTTATGGTATAAACTTTCCTTAAAATCCTGTTGAACACAATCTGATACTTGTCTTCTGTCCCTTTGTAGATACCCAGAAGCAGAAAACCACATTAGAATATTTTTAAACTATCACATGGTAATAATGGTAATGTGTTTTGTTACATTTTGTTAAAAAATAAATAAAAAAAATAAGGTTGGGCCTTAATGGGTTAAAAACTAAATGAATAATTATTTCTATAAACTGTAAAGTTTTAAAGACTAGCCTCATGCCACATCTTCAAGCTCACCCTGGGAAGTCCTGAAGTCTGCCGAAGGACATAGTCCACCTAGCTTGTTCTTGTTGTCTTCAGTGGGGTCATCTCTTGGTGGGACATATCCAGAGAATCTCCCCAGGGACGCTTCCAGCATCTATGCAGGGGTTCTACTCTGAGGCCCTCGTGGATGACTGACCCTATCTGTGGTGAGACTTTCAGTCATCAGCTCACCCTGTGATCTTGTTTGTTTTGATACTACTCACAGCTCATGACCACAGGTGAGAGTAGAAATGAAGATGGACCAGTAAATCAAGAGCTTCATCTTTCAGCTCAACTCCTTCAGCACAACAGTCCGCAGCAATACCAGTGCTGCACTACTTTATGTTTCCTCATGAAATTAGTGATGGGTTTACTTTTTATTTGCTATCCAATGCATTGTGAACCAAACTAAATACAATTGAAACTCCAAATATATAAAAAATGTAACACAGACATAAGAATAGAACTATCCACTTAAGAGTTTCTGCTAATATTTTCGACTTCAAGCAATGACAAGGCAAATTTATTTGTATCGCACAAAATTCAACAACAGGGGGATCCAAAGTGTTTTAAAGAATACAAGAAGAGAGACTAAAGATGAAAGCATTGACCAGTTTTTCCAGGTCCTGTATATGTGTATA
>JBAFTA010000022.1:4242503-4254538 GCA_036919975.1 Melanotaenia parkinsoni
TCTTTTTGGAAATAAACCCTGTTAACCTGCACCAGTTCTGCCTTCTGCCTGCTTTTGGGTCCTCACCTCCGCCGCCATACATGACAACCCCCCCAACCCCCAACCCCCTACCCCCTACCACCACATTAAAAAGCCATCTTTTTTTTTTTACATAGTATGGGAAACCGCGTTTCTTACGGCAAAGAAGAACTCATAAAAACAGACATAAAATGGCTCACTGACATGTCCAACCGCAGTCATTTATTCCATTATATCCCCTTGTCCTACGATGAAATTGTCTGCATAGAGAAGAAGTAGCTCATCTGAAAAGCAGCAGCGTTTTTTTCCCACTGAGTCAGTGCACATACAACATTAATCACATCTACTTTGATTTATGAAGAATATCTGCTCTTCAAGTTCTCAAAGTTCCTGCAAGGCTGGTCGTGCGTATTCAGTTTATTCCTGAATGTATGTTCTAAGTATACTTAGAGTTTATCCAGTATAATGGCATTAATCCTGTACTGTCCCCAAACGTTTCAGCTTTAGAACCACTAAATAACAACGTGTGACTCAGATGTGGGTTGAAGAATACAAACGTTGCTAACAAACTTGTTAAAAACAAGGCCAAAATGAATGAACTAACAGCTTTGACACGATTCAAATTATTTTATCAATTTATGACTAATTTATTTATATCCTTTAACAATAATGACACAACACATTAGAACTACCTAGTTCTAATCGTCACCTGATTTTCCCACACCCCACCTCATTTCCTTAATATAGGTAATCTTTTAAAGGTTTTTTAGAATTTCTTTATTATAAAGCATCTGTTAACAGTCAATTTTACTGACAAACATCATCTAGAAAAATGGCCTTAGGCTACTTTGTAGTATATCTTAGAAGCTGTTCTAATTCTTAATGACTTAGTAACTGAACCAATGGAATTTAACATGATGTTACCTACCACCACCCTTTAACTTGATATAGCGAGCACAATACCATGTAGGTGTTCCTTTACAAATCTAGCTGACATGAAACAGCGTTATCTCTGCTTTAATCAGCCATTGAGGGAAATGTCATTTGGTCCTTTAGTTGCTGAAACTACATCAGCTTTTCACACTTTTCAGTAGAAATGGTACAATGATAAGATGCTTGAAATTTTTCCGTTTTAGTAGAAGGTCTGTGAATCAAAACAGGGCATGGACCTTGAAAGATACTTACAAATTCCACTGAGTTTGGGTGGCTCAGGTGGTAGATTGGATGTCCTTTGACTGGATGGTTGTGGTTTGATCTCCAGCTCTTCCCCATGTCATAGTGTCCTTGAGCAAAACACTGTACCAACAACTACCCTCACTGTGCTCCACAGTCTGTTTGTGTCTGTAACAGAGACAAAGTGCTGCATGTATGAATGGAAGATGGAAATACAATGTGAGAACTTGCCAAGGTTAAAAGAGGCTTTATACAGAAAGTGTGGAGCATTTCCTTTTTCGTTATACACTATGAGAAATGTCATTCTTTGATATTAGAAGACAAATACCATTATTGTTTTTACATCAGCATCTTTAAAGACCTCCTACAGTCTAAAAGTTAAATATAGAAGCTGTATTTATTCAAATATAGTCTGTCTTATAATGTAACTCAGGTTTATTTGCTTTAATTTCCACTTATTGTCATCATGAGCTGGAACACAGAAACACCCTCAGCACATTTTCAAGCACTGCTTTGTTTTTGCTTCTGCACATAACTTACAATGTTTAATTAGAATTATCATTCTGATTATGTTTAACCAACATCATCTACAAAACATCCCATTTGTGTTGTTGCATTAGATTCAGTCATTGTTTCTCTTTTAGCTGATTATTTCAGCTGCTGATTATTGTCTGATTTGAAGTAGATAATCATGTTAGAGGACAACAAAAGCAGGACCTGATACATTCATTTTTATTGTTTGGATTCATTGTTATTTGTGTCTTCCGTTGCTTACCGTGAACAGTCACAACAGAAGTGTAAACACTGCTCATCTGATATGTAGTATCAATAGCAGTTATTGTCTCTCAATGTGTGATGGCAGAATGATGCTGGAGGGTTAATGCCTTCTGTTGAGACTGCTCAGTGAAATTGATAGGGCTGCTTTGACAGATGAAATAACCTGCAATTGCAGGCGAACACAATTTACGGGTGCAGCAGATGGATGCTGAGGACATTCTCAGAAGTAGGGCAGTTTTACCTTTGGGAGCAGCTTGACGTGCACAGAAGGCTCCCAGAATGTTGGAAAGTTACGTTTTTGCAGCTAAAATTATGAGAGAGAGGTGGGATGACTGAGAGCAGGAAGACAATTTTATTCAAGTTTGAAAGGGATCAATTCCTGTTCAGGTTTGCTTCATGAGGGGTAGTGCTGATGGAAGGCAGTTTGAGAAAAAAATGTGGAAATAAATTTTGATTCAGTCTTAAACACTTCAGCTTGGTTTATGGCTTCATTCACTCACATTTACAGCCAGAATGGTGCATCAAAATCACACAAATGAAGCCAAATGAGAAACTGGGAGCATCTGACATGCAGGCAGCTGGATGCGTCTGATCTGTTGGGGAATAATGGATTTACAGTAAGCCATTACAAGGGGAACAAGAGCATTTGCAGGACAGTTTCATGTGCTTTTTCGCCTTCAACAACCATGCATTAAAGGCAGACATTTCACTAATGAGTTCAATCATTGGTTGCTCTTTTGTTTGCAATCATGCCAAGTAACAACAACACAGCTGCTTGGAGTGTAGCATGTGCACAAAGTAACGCTGACAGTGATTGCAGTGAATTGGCTGCTTGGGTGGAGCCCTTGGATGTAGCTCCAGGAAGTTCTTTCTTGCTTTATTTATTTATTTTGCTCCTATATTATCAGTACACAACAACACCCTCTTCCATAAAAAAGTATTCTCTTGCCACCACCTCACAGATTGTAGATATTCTATTTCTCAGATATGTCAGCTCTGTATGATGAGCACCTGCTGTCAGTTTTTCTTTCACATTTCAGCTGAAATCAATCTCAATTTTTTCTCAGAGGGGTTTAGTTTTAGGTGATTGTGGAGGCCAGGTCATCTAATGCAGCAGATTTTGTCTTATAGTGCCTATAGTGCTTTTAAAGTTTCTGTCTAACATAAGAACAAAATACTGTCCCTCTCAGCTCAACCCAGATGTTGCAGCAGAATGTTGTGAAAAGCCATACTATTGAATTGATTCATAGAATTCTGAAATTACACAACGTCAGCAATTTTGACCCCTAAATCCAGATTTCCATGTTCTGATTTTACCGTTGTTTGTATTGCTGGATGTCAAAGGTTTCCATCTGGAGTGATCTCTCTTTAGCAGCTGTACCACAAAGCTCTTTTTCAGACACTCCAAACCATGTAGAGCTCCTCGTGCTTTAATGCACCTAATCCACCTTTAATGTAGCTTTTCATTGTACAGATAACTGAAGCATATCTGGATTTGGGAGTTCTAAGAATTGAAAGAGTCTGCATCTGGATGTTAGAGGATTCATTTTCAAGCTTTCCAACCAAGAGATATAAGTTGAAGATCCAGGATTTGAAATTAAAATGTATGTTATTGCTGCACATTTGCCTCTTGAAGTTGTCACCTTGGTTAAGTTGGTTAGGTTTAGGTAAACATTCTGACTTGAGTTCAAAATGATTTCTTTTTAAACTTCAATAGCACAGCTCTTCCTCCGCATTAAGCTATTCTTCTGTTTCTTGGATTACTACAGTAAGGCATTCTTTGACCTCACAAATGAAGGTCTTATGGTGTCTATTTACAGTATTTAGGATTTTTTATTCAACTCGACACTATGGGGCTCCCATAAAATGCCCAAATCAATTAAGTTGGATAAACTGCTGCTTGTCAAGGTTTTCTGCAATCTATTGATGTGAGCCCAAACCTGAGTTGCCCTCTACTGATAACTAGTAATAACTCACACAGAACTTACCCTGCACAAAGAAAATGGGAATTCTTAATCTCTGTTTCCTGATGTGGTCACTATTTTATGTGGTTTTCTTGACTGCACATGAAATATTTGGCATTTCTTTGCTTAACTGTATCTTTAAGTTTTAATGGACTATTGCTTTTGTTTTCTTTCTTGAGAGCTTAATAATGATTAATCTACGAAGCTAATATTTATTCTATTTCCTGGCTACAAAATCGGCCTCAACACACAACTGAATGATTAAGATTTAATATTATAATTGAGATGTAACGCAGGCTGCATGGTGGTGTGGTGTGGCTAACACTGCGGCCTCACAGCAAGATCATTGGTTAAGGCCTCGGCTGGGGAGGGGTTTGAAACATGGTCTTTCTGTGGGGAGTTTGCATGTTCTCCTCACGTATGCATGGCTTTTTTTCTGGGTGCTATGGCTTCCTTCCACCATCTAAAGACATGCATGTTAGATTAATTGGTCACTTTAAAAATTTCCATAGGAGTGAGCATGAGTGGGTGTCTTCTGTGCTTCAGCAGGTCCTGTTTTTTCTTCTTCTTTTAATCTCACTGCTCTACTGTCTCCAGTGTGGGACTTATAGCTTCATACTTTCTGGAATTGAAAGGAGAAACTCTGAAAGCCATTCCAGATAGAAACATTTACCAAACAGCTTTGCTTTAAAGTGGATTCTGACTCATCTTAAAAGTAAAGACTATAAATGCATGAACATATGAAATGCACTAAATGTTGGCGTGTACAGAAATAGATGTGAAATTCATTGAAGTAAATGTTGGTGTAGATGCTATATAATTTTAAAATCTCAGATAAAAGCAACAAGTCTTCTTTTTCTTGGTTCTGTAAAAAAAATAGAAATAAAAATAAAAAAAAGAAATCCAGCTGAACTGAACTGCCATCATGTAAAATATTTATGTATTAATAACAAATAAAAATATGTATGAATGTGTTTAGCTTGTGACAAACGTTACAGTTGCATTAGATCTCATCATGAGTCTACATGAAGTACACTTCTGAGAAATTCTTAGTTAGATGAGAAGTTGTTTGAGTCTACTCACTTTAAATCACAACTGCCCTTCTGCTCTCAGTAATTGTCTTGTCTTAATTGCCAACACTGCGGAAGCACTGATCCAATCATTGGTAGGTGGGACAAAACAGTGGTAAAGATGCGATTAGCAGGGACAATGGACCCTGAGCCTGTAGGGTCTGCACATTTCAGTTTACATGGTGACCCAAAGAAAATAAAAGAAGCAGAAAGCAATAAAGGACATACCAGTTTTTGTTAGATTGTCACACATTAAATCAAAACTATGTATTGTGATCTTTAAAATCACATGGCCATTTTTGAATGTGCACCATTGCGATTCGTCTTTAAAGAAGCACTACTGAATTTTTGTTTGTTTGTTTGATTGTTTTATTAAGGTGCCCCCTAACAACTGCTAAATGTACACACACCTTGCATCCTACCTTAAATCTGAGTTCTCTCTAGTGAGTTAAAGTCGGTCCACTGTCAGTTCATGTTTTGGTTGTTTTGGTGACAAGGAGATCTTTTCAAAAATTACCACAGTCGCCAAACACATGATGAATATTTCGATTCATTAATCTTTTGTATCCATAAAGAGGCAGAGTGATCATCCATCAGATGGATCTTCTGAATCCTTTGGCATGACATTGAACCTTTTTTTCCTTGATGCATTACTTTGGATAAGAGCAAAATAGGTGCATAATTTCCCTTAAAAGAACCATTTTGCCTGCTGCTCACCTGTCTGTGCTTTATTCAGGTAGTCATGCTGCTGCTCTGTGTTGGGATGTGGCTTCTATAAAACCGTCACAACAGGAAGTGCTTGACACCGCCATACATCAAAGTAACTGCAGCTTCTGGAGGGCAGAGTCTTTGTGGAGCTTCAGAGAAAACCTCTGGGAGCTCACTGGTAGTTCCCTTATTTAATGAAATACAGTCAGAGCATTACTATGATGCTGCTTACCAACCAGGCTGACCGTGGGGACACAGAAAGCAGCGCCTGGATTTGAAACCTGAGAACAATTTGAGTCTGTAGGAAGATTTTTTTTTTTTTTTCTGGTGTGGTGATTAAAGGATGGACGACAGTGTGTCTGGACCCAAACTCTTGTTACCATCACAACTAAGCACTTTAAATACATTAGGAAAACTAACACCATGAGTCAGATTACAAAAGCTAAATTCATCTTATCCATCCCACCCTTTTCTGTTTGATGTTCTTTCCTTTGTTTAATTTCCAGGCCTGTGAGCTCAGAAAGGCAATGCTCTAGTTTCATTGTGACCCTTTTCTTCTCTCCCACATGAATTCTCTGTTGTTGCTGCACTTTTGAAAACAGTGGCGGCCGTCATTTAATGGCAGGTTCATTCATCACAGTCAGCAGTTTCAGCCCACTCAAGCTGTTGGATTTCAACTTACTTTTAAATTTTAAAAGCCTCTGAGCTTTCAGTTGAGCTGATTGAGTGAAAGTAGAGAGCAGCCATGTGATGTTCATGGTTAAACTTTATGGGATGATGTGTCATGTTGTTTTGTTGACAAAGATGGAAGATCATGTCTAAATATTAGGTTTGCATTAAAAACTGAATTGCATTATTGGTGCTTTAAGCTTTACAAAGACAGGACGCCTCTTCTGAGTCCCTTCTGCAAGTCATTTTCTAGTATACAGAGGCATGGGTTTCTGTTGGCAAACTTGACATGTAATGTACCCTTGCCTGTTACAGTAATTTACAGCTCGCAGGCTTCATGCATCACAGCCTGTGAGGGGTAAAGTGAGAGAAACCTCTGCCAACATGCCAGCTAGGAGTGATTAGCGCTGACACAGTTTTTGACACTTAGACAGTTTGACACTGCGAGTAGAAGCTTTTTCTCAAATGTTCCTCCGTTTCCATTGTTGCTTACTATGAAAATAAACAGGTAAAGTGTTGAGATATCAACACCGCAACCTTTTTTTCATTACTGTGCCTAAGAGTGTGTTTGCAGATAGAAGAAAAAAAAAATCCTGAAAGTTTCATGTCTGTAAAATTTAATGTTAAAAATTAGATTTAGCATCCAGGTATGTCCAGGCCAACCAGGCTACCCTAGCTGGTTAAAATTCAACTCCATAGTTTTGTACTTACTCCCAGCTAAATTTAATAAGAATTATATGTGAATCACGTGGTTTAGCAATGTGCTTCACATATGAATAATTTGTAAGTAAATCACACATCCCCTCCCCTACCATCCAAAGACATATATGACTAAATTCTCACTAGGAGGGAATGTGAGCGTGGGTGGTTGTTGTCCCTCTGTGATGGCCCTGCGATGGACTGGTGGCCTGTCCAGGTGCAACGTTGCCTGTTAATTGCTGGGATAGAATCCAGCTTCCCTGTGATCCTTAATTGGACAAAGTGGTAAAGAAAATGAATGAATGAAGATTAGCACAAATAAACATGCAGAGAACAGGTTGTAGCAGTATGGTTCGATCATATTAGTTAAATAGCCTTACATTTGATTTAATGAATTCATATTTTCCGATATTTGTCAGCAAAATCTAATGCAGTTGACTAGTTTGGCCATCTAATATTTCTGTATGGTTTTCACAGCAGAAATGTGAACTGGGGAGTGTTTTTGCAGAGTTGTCATAGTTTGAGCCATCCATCTCATACTGTAATACCATCTGAGGAGTATCTGATAGGTTTCAAATTCATAATGCTGTAGCACAAACAAGCCCAAGAATATAATGCAGGGATCCTGTAGTTTTTATCATCAATATCATATAGAACACAAGCTACAGGGGAAACAAAGAGTCCTGCAAAAAATACTAACTGATCCGATTAACTGCACATCCCGTGCAGCTTATTGACTCTGTTTTTATTATTTGACAGAACATATAAAACAATGATTGGGCTAGAAGTGAATACTGTCCTTGTTGTGGACACATTTGAAGGAGTAAATCATGATTGTATTTCTTCTATCCTTTTCTTTCTCTAGGCTCCAAAACATTAGCAACAAACAAAAAATGAAGTACCTGGCAGCATGTCATGTAAACTGTTGCTAATGAGCATGAAACCTGCTGACCTTGAGCACCACACAGGGGTGGAGGAGATGCTGCTCAATTTGTTTGCTTCACTGGGTCATCTTTGGAGGGCAGCTCGATGTCATTTAGATTAATCTGTTTCTGCAGTTTGGAACCTCTGAGAAGCCAAAAATAAATAAATAAAAAGAAAAAAAAAAGGTTTTGGGGCATATAAATGTTGTTATAGCTAATGTTGAAACGACCTGATGTACTCCACTGCAATTACATGGACTTTTTAACACATTTCACTTACACTATTTAAAAGTATTGCATTAATGTTATTTCTAGTCTACATCTCTCACACACACACCTTTCGCTGCGCTAGTGTGAAAAAACACAGTCATTGCTGAAGTTATCACTGAAACCATGACAGCTGCACCGGCAGGCAAGCTCATCTTCCTCACTCATGTGCAGCAGGCCCCAAGGTTAGCAACAAAAACTGTTTAGCTCCAGAGATCTAAAATGGAGAGCTCCTCTTGCCGCTGTGGAGCGATAACATTGAGTCTCTGTGGGGATGTCGCCACTGTGAAGAATCTGTAATTTAGAGAAGGGTTGGGAGAGCTTATCTTCCTAAGCCCCTGAGCAAAATAAAGAAATAGTGAGAGAGGGGGGGTGAAACACACACAAAAAGAAGCAATGAGTCCTTCTGTTGAGTCACTGTGAACAGGAGAAAAATTACTGTCTGGATAAGGGTTCTGTGGTGAAAGAGAGCGCAGTCACATTTATTATTCATGGGATTTTATGGTAAGACAGCAGGTCACCTAAAATGGGACCAAAAGGTCAATTGCTATTACACACAGGCGACTGTCTTTATGCTGCTTCAGGGGTTGTCTCTGCAGGTAATGAAAGAGGAAAACAATAAATTTGATATTCTGTTCATATTGCTATGACCAAGCAGTTGGGCAGCTTGGATGCTCAGGACATTTCTTGCTCTGCCCGAATTCGATTTTATCCTGCAAAAATGCACATCGACATGTGCTGTACAGTGTCCTTGAGTAAAAAAGTATAGATCTATGTTGTTCTTTTGACCGAAATTCTCTGGAGGTTATAGAGTTTTGTGCAGAATGACCCTGCACCATCAACAAGTAAAATTCCCAAGGTTGTACCTTTAAGAGCTCATTATAACTGGGTCTCATCATCTTTGTTTCAGAGTCGTCCATGCTCTGTTATAAATTGTAGTCATTAGGCGCAAAATGTCCCAATTCTGCCTCAAAGTTGAAGTTCTTTCCCAGCAGCATTTTTGATAAATTGATAGTGGGCCATTTAATCTCACTGTGCTCCTTTCAGGTCCTCCCAGATGATTGCTCTGTTGATGGGTTCTTTGCAAAGCGCTGTCCTTGTCTCACTGCAAAGAGTTTACATCTTTTAGAGCCTACAGTAGAAGCACAGCGCTCCCTTAGTGCCGCTTTTGAAGCTCAGGCTTGGCTTGTTTATTAGGTATTCAGTTTAGAAAATCTGCAAAGCACTAGATTGTAAAATGTTCTTCAGTGGACAACTTTGTCTCATAACATTTAAAATTCAGTGAGGGTTTTTCGGTTGAGGTTTCAGGTCAAGTTTGACAATTTTCTTCTGTTTTTGTCCTTGGTGAAGTGCTCTGAAATCGATGTGGGGAAAAATATATCTTCATGTGTCTATGAGAGTGGTAAAAATGGCAACAGGTACTTTTTGTCAATCCTGGAATGCTTTTTGATGTGTCGGTGCTCAAAGGTTGAAAAAGCTTAAACTTAGAGCTTTATACTATGTGCAAATAAAACCTGTCTGACTCGCATAACAGCTTCTTTTTATAGGATAATGGCTTTAAGGCTTAAGAAGGCACAGCAGAGAGTTCATTGGTTTGTATCAATAAGCAACTTTGGTTCTCAAGGGCCACTGTACTGCAGGCTTTAGGTGCTTCACTGCTCCAACACAGTTGATTTAAATTAAAAGGAACCAAAAACATCAGGTCCTTCACAATGATCCATTAATTTGAATCTGAAGTATTAAACCAGCCAAACATGTCAAACCTAAAGGTTTGAGGCTCTCGAGGACCAGAGTAGCCCACCCCTGGTTCATGGATCATTAATCTCTGCTTTGGTTTATGATGTTGAGTTCTGAGAAGATAGAAAACTACTGCAAGCAGAAAAAAAAACAATTGTTAATGCCCATTTATCCTCCCTTACATACACAATAGGTACATCTGTTTCTGGTGGTATTACTCTGTTTGCTGCTTCAAGAGACTCATCCACAAGGCCCCTGAAAATGCAACAATTACGTGCATAAATGACGCAGGAGATTGACCAAAGTGTCCGTCCATCTTCTGCATCAAGCATAGATAAGCTTTAATGTGTCTGAACGTTTTGCGTTATTGATTTAATAAACTTTAATATAATCACACTGAATAATTTAACTGATGCAAAGTATCTGAAAAATGTAGTAAGCTACTTGCTGTTCTTTTGATTTAGCTGCCAAGCATCTAGACGACTTTAGTTCTACTAAAACTGCTACCGTAGTTCTACTTTTTTCTGAAGTTTTCCTTTTTAAACCTGTGAGAAAAGCACATTGCTTTTTCCGGTTCCTTTATTTGTATCTATGAAACATGCCAAAGATAATCCAATTTGATTGACAGAAAATATCAAAAAATTCAGATTCAGATGCGTCTGAACCTCCCGTTGCTCCATCTATTGTTCTGACTCTTACCTTAAAACTTGTATGGTGTCACTTTGTTGTTGGAAATCTTAATAAAAAAAAAAATAAAATAATTGTAGCAGTCACAATATAGAGACATAAAGACAAACATCTGTGTTTATCCAAGTTTGCTAACATTAGCTCATATGTTTCCTTCGACATGAATATAGTCATTTAGTTGGCATTCTTCCCTTAGACTGTAAGATGTGTTGTGCTGCATTGCTTGTGTTCCACATGATTACATGAAGTGGTGTAATTGTGCTGTAATTAGCCATAATAAGCTGCTGGCAAGCATATCCTGGGATACAGGGAAAACTGCCAGAAAAGGAAAAATTAGGTGAAAATTAGCGCTGTGGGCCTCTGATGATCATTTTGTGCATCTGCAAATTCAAACACAAAACAGCATGTTTCATTGATGCTGTAAAGAAAAAGAGAATTCAAATGAAATCAGAGCAATGAGATCTAATCCAGGGGCTGAATGCCCAGAGAGACCCGTTTAATCCGGTCTGGTGAACTTGTGACTTTTGAATGTCTCAGCTCTCTAAGTAAGCAGTGATGGATATAAACAGTTATTACAGTGATGCTAGAGTTTTGCTCCATAAAGACAATCAATACCAGAAAATAAAATTCTCAGAATTTGCATTTTTCTTGAAAAGCAATGGGGAAAAAGCTACACAGCCTCCAGAAGAGCCCATGTAATCCCACCACAGGTTCAGATGTCAACAGTTACAACAAAGCCTCAATTTGTTGCTTTTGTGAATTGAATACACAATGGACGCACAAAGAAAACTTACAAATGATGATGGAAGATTAAAATCACTAACATGTTGTCTGCTTTAGTACAGCAGTTTAACCTTTCTGCTGTGTTTTTGTATGTTTTTGCTAATAAATATTGTGTGTACAGGGTATGGCATTTTCTAACGGTCGGTGCTTAGGTGGTGAAGATTTTATTTATATGTGCTCACAATAGTATGACTCAGATTTAGTTAAATGTAATCCCTCTGTATGATTACTGAAAGCCAGAAGACCAAACCCAGCTCATACTTGCATCTCTTAAAACATGACCCAGATGAACCTAAGTCTCTGTTTTCAGTCACCAGTAGCTTCTCGCTCATATCCTCTCCTCTGCTGATTGTTGTGTATTTATTGACTGGCGACAGCATTAAGAACCACAACTGTCAAAACTGTGATGGACGGCCTTATAAATTATTCACATCAACACAGCCAAATCAAAGATGACAGATTTCTCTATGTTCCTACACATTGTCCTTATATGATACAATGCACCACCAGTTAGAGTTCATGTCAAGTCCTCCTGGAGTTTAATATTATTAATGTTATAT
>JBAFTA010000022.1:4259011-4269531 GCA_036919975.1 Melanotaenia parkinsoni
GTTTCCCCTTTGCAAAGCGAACAAAAATCTTACAACTGTGTCCTGTCGTTCGTTGCTGTCAAATTTTAGACCTAACACTTACCATACACACAAACGGTTATCACAATCAGTGAGACAACTTTGCATTGACGACATCTGTCCTAGGTGCATGTCATGTGTACAGAGTAGAGATGTTCCATGTTTTTCTGTCCAATTTTGATTCCAATGAGTGGGGTTTAAATTATAAATGAACTTATATACACTATAAACTAATATTCAGTGGCTGAACCTTGCATAGGTTAAACTCTAAAACATAAATTAACACCTGACAACACAGATTGTCATAGAATTTTTTTAATTATTGACTGTATAAACTTAAATAAAAAAAAATTATATTTAAAAAAAAAATGACTTGCATTGAATGTTTTCCATGATGGACAGGAGCTGGTCATCCAGGACCATGAATTCTAAAAATTTGTTGTTTTTTAATCCTTTAAAAATGGAGCATCGACAGGTTAACATTCTTTGAAATACTGCAATGCTTCGACTTTTACACTAGTAGTAATTCCAACGTATTCTGAAAGCTGAGAAGCCCAGCCTTGCTCCGATATATACATCCTGGTAGTTGCACCGCTCCCTCTAAAGCTTTATACAGTTGCTGATGTTAAATGTGGCAGCATTAATGCCACCTTTGGAAAGTTCAGCCCTGCATATGAGGCCAGTCGCTGTTTTGCTAATGGGATTTTCTAATGGGTAATAATGCCAAATTGCTGTCATAACGCCAATGCTAAATGTTAGCACAACAGTGACACATGTAGCTGCTTCTTCACCTACCGACTCAAAACAATCGCCACAGAAGATTTTACGCAACTTCCCGTGTCTGTGTCTGGCAGGAATAAAAGAATTATTTTGTTCATGTGGTATTGGATGGTGTTATAACAGAAATACTCACAACACCTACCCCTTTTTGGAAGGATTGGCGGATCCGATGCTAAAATCAGTATCGGCCCAACTCTAGCACAGAGTAAAAAGTATTGTTCACAACATATTTAAGTAAGGGTTAGGGTTAGGGTTAGGGGTTCTTGAGGCTTTGAACATTAGAGCTGTTGTGCTTAATGTTCACAAATTGTCCCTATTCTAGGAAAAAAGTAAGGCTGTATGTTGTTCATTTAACTCTGGCTTTATCAAAGGACAGGACTCAACCACAATACATTATTTATGGTGAGAATCTCACTTTTGAAAGCCAAAACCAGCATGGTTTCAGTACAGGGTGTCCACGAGTAGGGGGTCCACGACATTGTAGTATGTGCATGAAGGTGGTCCCTGAGAAAAAAGGTTGGGAACCACTGTTGTAGATAATATGAGTGATAGTAGGTTAGCATTTTTTTTTCCTTTTTTGCAGCCAATCTTTTAGGTTCTTTATGTTCTTGTGCTGCTCTGATAATGGTAGCTAATTATGTCAATCAACCCTTTAAAAAAGGATATTTTGTCTCTTTAAAATGATTTTAAATGAAGCCATGAGATGATTATGAGTAGCCTGTTTCTTACGTGCAGCAGACAGCTGTCAGTGTGCTCTACATTTGGAGGATCAGGATGTTTTGACAGGGAATCCAAACTAGTAGCTATTCAAAACAGGAAGAGCAAGTCTTTGCTGCCTAAAATACCTTCAGCCTCAACGTATGATGGTTTGAGCAAACAAAACATGATGGATTCTTACACTATTCCACTTTGGTATCAGATGTTTTTATTTCTTTTGTCTTTTTTTTTCTGTGCCATTACATTTTCTCAAACAAAAACTTAAGTGTTGCACATGGAATCCTCCAACCACATAGCTGTACAGTAGTTGCAAGTTATTTGCACAACATTGGTGTCTTTTGGTGGAGAAAATATAGTGCCACATTGCTCTACTTTATTATAAGATGATGTAGATATATTTGATTGTTGATTTAACTTTTGGGAAGTAATGGAGAGAAAAAGCTGTTTACTAGAGCTCCCTGTGTGTTGCACGGAAAGCCTTGTAAAGAGGTTTCTAAGTGTGACATGCTACGCTGACCCAGCTTTTACTCTCCTCATGTTGTTATTTAACCACATAGCAGCTTTAACTCAGATGTTTTATTGAACAGGCTCAATTAATGGCCTCCAAAGATGCTGTTGCATCCTGTGTCTTACGGGAACACTGCCCCACATATGCTACGAGCCAGGACAATAGTTGAAATCGATAGAAGCTAGGTCACTACTAAAGCCACAGTGGCACCTGCTTTAGTGTATATTTAATACTAATTCCATTGGAGGAGGACACATATATGTGGCTGCTCTGAATCGATTGAACTGAGATTCTATTTTTTTATTCTAATCTGTTATTTTTGGGGAGGGTTTTGTACTACAGGTTTTGCTTGTACTGTGAAGGGAGAGGGTTGAAATTTTATTTTCACCAATCCCAAATAGAATTGCAGAACGTGCATTATTAAAATACATCTATTAACGTTAAGTAGTAAAGAGGAGGCATCCTAATAGAGACTAACCACACATGTGCCTGATCTGCTTCCATGTGTAAAATAATGAAAATGATAGTTGCATGCAAACCTAATCAACTTGTATAATTGGAGATTGAATATTGCTACACCTCAAGTCTTCATATATTCATTAAAGTGTGACTTTAATGGATCAGTGTTAAAATTCAAAGTACCTGAGGTTGGTCTTAATAAAACCTGTTAACTCCTGATGATCTAATGTAAACGTTAGCCACATTTATTAAACACATCCCTGCTAACTGGACTCTATTTAAATGTCAGTCACCCTGGCTCCTCCACTTCATGTGAGCGCTGTGCAGAGCTGCGTACCCACCCAGAAGGGAGAACATTGATTTTCCTTTTTTTCCTTGGATAACAAGGCTTGACTGACTTGGGTGCTTGCCTGAGTTCGATTGCTTCCTCTGAATGCTGGTTGTCTGTACCGATCTCAGACGTTCACATCAAAATACTAAATGTCCTCCTGCAGCTGTGGATGTGTTTCGAGAGAGTAGTTTGACTGACACTGTTTAGTGCAGGTTGATTTAAGTGTCAGATGACAAAGCAGAGCTTCAATCCCAGAGACTGGAAGAGAAAGTAAAAACAGATTTGTTTTCACCTGTGATCAGTGTGAGCTCTGATTGATTAAATGCAACCCTTTTTTTAAGGCAAACTGAGTTTTACCATTATCTTTTTGACAGTTCTGTGGTTGGAGCGAAAGCTGCAGCAGGGAATACCACATTTCAGCTTTACAGGGTACCTGGCACAAAATGTACTGCTTTTGAAGGTAAAGTTTGAACATAGGGGAAGCTTTAATCACAAAAAAAAAACAAAAAAAAACATGAGGTCCTTACTCCAAGAATTGCATGTTTATTTCAAATTAATTTAAATTTTGTTCTTTTTTTTTTTTTTTTTTTTTTTTGACAGTTGTATTTCACTGTGCTCCCCTAAAAACAGCTTGACTTGGAACCAGCTGTGGATTAGTGCTAAAAGCATTATAACTGATCTTAAAGGAAAAAGAATCTTTAGAGAAAAGAAAACAAATGAGCTTATAATTTACAAAGAATAGAAATATATTTTAGAAAAAAAAAGTGATTCTAATTCTGAACCCTGTTGGGCACATGCAAATTAAAGAGGCAGAGATGTAGCATCATCACCGATATTGTAAATTTATTACAATATTTTCCCATCACAATCCGAATCCTTTGTTTTGTAAACTATTCTGAGGATGACCACAAATACTGGCCTTAGCATTAACTTGTTAGTCTTTTATTCATTTACAAAAATTAAATGAATTTTCCCATAAATATATTTATTTATTTATGTTTTTTACTTTTTAAACTGTCTGCGTGGTCAATATCAACAAAGACTGTGGTACTGTCAGATTTCAAAAACATGTCAAAACTGCTGTTCATTCATCGGGAAGATGAAGAGCTCAAACAGAGACTCAATATTCCGAATTGCATTAAGTCTTTATCAAGATTAAATCTGTGATCCAGACTGCAAACAGTTTCTCAGCACTCACTCCTCCAGTAACAAGTTGTGTGTGTCAACCAGCAGAGTTGTCATCTGTCTGTTTCTCAGCATGCCCAGCACTAAAATTCTCTGCCAGCTTTCTGCATTCTGAATGTAGGCTGCTATAAATAATACTAAGCCCTGTGAATTGGGAATACATGTACCAAAAACAATGGTACCATGCTGTTTTGGCTATGCTAAGTTAACATCATATCATTGCACATTAACTAGGGGTACGGTTCATAAACCTTCTCTTTTTCTTTGAAATGCATGAATTTTTAACATTTGATTTTTTTTTTTATTTATTCTGACCAGAGCTTGTGACATAGGTCTCATGCTCCCTCAACCACTCTTTCACAATCTGAGCCTGATGAATCCAGGTATCATCTTCAATTATGCCCGTGCCATCAGGGAAGTAAAAAATCTATTAATGGAGTAATCTGCTCATACAGTATACTCAGGTAGTCAGCTGACATTATTGTTTGGACACATAATGTTGCTGAACTAGACCTGACCAACTGCAGCAGCCCCAGATCATTGACTGCCCTGACAGGCTTGTACAGTAGACACTAGGAAGGGTGGCTGCATCACTCCATCTGCTTCTTTTCTTACCCTGATGCTCCCATCACTCTGTAACAGGGTAAATCTGGACTCATCAGACCACATGACCTTTTATTGCTCCAGAGTCCAATCTTTATTCCCTAGCAAATATAACATGGTTCCCACTAACCTTCATTTTTTTTTTTTTTTTTTAAATGCGTTGGACAGGTCTCAACCCAATTTTAGTCCACATGGTTGTTACTCATTGCATCAGTTGGGTTAAGTAACTCGTTTTGCAGCTGAAAGATAATCACCCATGCAGTAATTACCTAATAGGAGGCTGGTACTCACTACTTTTAACTTTGAAGAATCTTCACAACTTAACGTATGTAACATTACACTTGTTTTTGCCTTTATGATCTGAAAATCTTCATTTTCTGACACTTTCATGAACTTTTGATTCCATTCCTTGTTGTATCCACACACCCAACATCCACACACTGAAGTTTTTAAAAGACAAAGATGTGACAGTTTTTATAGAATTATGTGTGGCCATCTTGCACTTTATTTGAGAAAGAAAGCACAAATGGGTTCCAACCATTATCCGTGAATGGTTTTATTCTTATTTTTAAATTTGTGACAATTTGAAGGCAAATCAAACAGCTATAACATGAGGATCATCGATAAAAAGCAAAACATTATACACTTTATTAATGCAATATAGTGAAACACAGTAAGATTTTTTAAAGTTGATGCATTGACAAAGAAAATGTGCATCCATAACAATGTGTGCAACTTTGAAAAAAAGTTGAACTGTGATTGCAGCTGGCCCATAGTATCTCCACAACTGCAGCTTTTATGTCCCCTGTATGTAGTGGCCAATACCTAAAAGAAAGAACCAGTCAGTTGGCGACAGGGTCATGAGCAGCCGATGCTCATCGATGCCTGTGGTGAGCAAAAGCTGGCATATTCTCTTCTCCAATAGAAAAGCCACTGTAGCTGAACGTGAAAATGTTCATGCTGGTTCCAGTGGAAAGGTGCCAGAACCTGTAGTGCATCAGATTGTGTATGGGGTGGCTGCAGATTGGTTGGGGTATCGATGCTGAAACTTACAAGGGGAACATGAGCATCAGAAGTGGGTAAGTAGATGATTTGGACAATGTTCCGTTTGGAAACCTTGGGTCCTGCCATTCATGCAGATATTACTTTGATATGTACCTTTGATATGATATGAACAAACTAAATATTCTTCATGACTGATTCCCTGCACTGAGACAGTTTTTCTTGTTGGCACTAGCTGTTTTAGCAAGATAATGTGTCCTGCTGCTCTGCAAGAATGCTTAGAGTAGTTTCAGGGAATTGACCAAGTCGGCTCCTACCTTCACTCCACAGCTACACTCCCTCTCGACAGCAACGCTCTGCCAGTGAAAGACGTCTAGTGCTCCCACCACAACGTGGTGCAAAATCAGTAGCTAGGCCTCTGATGTCCCCCGGTGGTGGAACGATCTACCAAACTTTTTCCAATCCACAGAGTCCTTATCCACTTTTAAGAGCAAGCTAAAGACTCACCTGTTTCCGCACAAAGCTTAACCCTTATACTCGTTAGAATGAGTTAGAAAGATTTGTCCAGCTCTTTGGCTGAACTCAGCACTGAATAAGCTGCGTGCACTTACACCCAAGGTGATATTGTGTGTTCAAATCATGATCTCGTAATTAAACGAAAGACTATTATAGAGAAAATTAATTAAAAAAAATAAATAAATGAAAGCACTGCTTCTAGTACTACACAACATCACCTGGGTACAACTGGACTCAGCAGTCTGACCACCACTACCACTTGATTATGATGTTCATTCCTGTTTGAATTCTTGCTTGTGTTGTTCCAACTCTCAGACGTAAGTCCCTTTGGAAAAAAAGCATATAGAATAGAATAGAATATAATATAATAGGTCCAAGGTGTTTATTTGGCCCCCAAATTCTCCAGATCTTAATCCAGTCAAGCATCTGTGGGATCCACACAAGAGCCAGGCGTTTGTTCAGGGCTGTTTTGGTGGTACAAGGGCAGACTTATCAATAGTGGGTAGTGGGTATTTAATAATATCGGGGCTGATTAGTGTCAGTTTGTAGCTTGATGCTTGACACTAGAACAAAATAACATGAGGTCAGGAATGAAGTCAAGGGTTTTATCTGTAATTTATTTTTTATGTTCAATGATAACAAAAGATTTGACCAGTAAAGCCGATCGGGTGATAATGTTCTGACTTGCATCTTTTATTCTATCTATATCATAATTTATATAGACTTTTACTTAATATGACACCTAAAATGCATTCAGTATGAAGACTGTGACGTTTTAGACTTGAAGTAGAGTTTGGGGTCGCTCATCCCTTGTGGAAACATACAAATTAAAACCTAGCCTCACACAGGATATGCACCCCTAAAGAAAAACAGGTCTTCTTTCCATCTAAAAACTGCTAAATATCCAAAGATTTCTACTCCTGAGCTGAATGTGGATAAGGCTGTCACATTTTCCTGTTTAATCTGCAGTGCTTTTTAACATTACTTTGAGAGATAGGAAAATTAGGAGAGTGCCCCAGGAGAGAAAACAATATGCGTAACAGTAGAGGTATTTTAGATGTGAGAGGAAAAATTTGCCTCTTACGACTTTTTTCATTACCTCTTTATGTCACATTCCAGGATAATAGACTGCCACAGTTTAAAGGACTCTCTGTTCATCTCAAGTGGATAAGAATGGATGAGGCATGAGAGCAAGGTTAATTATCCAAAAGCATGATGGTGTAGCTCTCAGTTTGGATTCAATATTCACTTCTAATGTCTCCAAATGATTCATCTTTTACATGATCAAGATCTTTTGATCGAGGTGAAAAGGGAGGGCACTGCAGTATTGAGCTACAGCGAGATATAGTTCAATGTTTCTTTTTAATAGGCATTGAAACTATCCCTAAATTACTTTTGATTCTAAAAAATCTTTAGAACCTGACACACTCTTAGAAGTTACTGAATTCATGAATCAGACTGAAAAACTACTAAATCACTTATATTATTAAATACAGAACAAGTCTTTTTCACATTGTCCTCCATTTATGCAATCTGTGTCTGTTTTAGTGAAGGAACTTTTTACATTTTTGTTTCCAAGAAGTAAATTACACTCATTGTTAGGAAAATTGACATTCTGATATTTTTTTGTAAACATTTATCTTCATATTAATGCAATTTGATATTGTCACACTAAGGTTAAGTTTAATTTAAGTGTGGTGCCAGACAGAAAGCATGACAGCTGGTGAAGGTACGTTTAGGCTACAGTCTGATTCCAGGGTAGGTTTATTGAGATGAGGTTTGTTTGGGCTATTGCCTCTGCATTTTAATAAGGAATTAACATATTTTGTCATTGCTCATGTTTTTAAACGTTAATCTTTTGAGCTTTGTTTTGTTATGGAGGAATAAAGTTTATTTGTAAAAGACTGACTGACTTCCTTTCAAAATAAATTTTTTTCTTGTTTCCAGTGGGACATTGCGTTAATGCCAAACTGTAGAGCTTATCTTCTGGTGATCGATTCCCTTTGATTTGTTTACTTTGTAGTGAAGGATTTGAGATTTACACAGTGAGATAAATTCATTGTTTTGTTCTTGTTCTGAATTGTCTCTACATATTCTAACAATGGATTTATGACTATATGTTACTGGCGATGAGGTGTTGAATAATTATATAGAATAATAAAAATTTAACTAAACACATCACAGTGACAAGTTCTGCTCCAAACCCCTTTTTTTTACATGAAATTTCAAACCCAGTGACTCTGGTTGACTCTCTTTATTTTCCATATAAAGAACCATGATTTGGGTCTCAATCTATGTGACGTCCTCTGGCCCTGCTGGCTGTTTCAGATTGTTTTCAGCATCAATATAGAGCTCAGACATTACACATCTAAACCCAGCTGTGGACCCCAGGTGTTTACTCTGTGCTCATCCTGACAAGGAAACCAATGCAATTATTCCATTTTCTCTCCAAGCATGTCATAGTCTCATTCAGTTGTGCTCCAACACCTTATTTATTTATTTATTTCATTTCATTTCATTTCATTTCATTTCATTTCATTTCATTTCATTCATTCATTCATTCATTCATTCATTCATTCATTCCTTTATTTGTAAGAGCCAGTCAGAAGATTTACATATTTATGAATGACCAGAATTTGTGGTATTTTCAGCCAGATTTCCAATTTCAGTCAGATTGATATAATTGAAAATATTTATTTATTAATTTATGTTTTTTTTTTTTTTTAGCAAAACAACACCTAAATACTTCAGTTCAAATCATACATATTTGTGATTTATTTTTGGTTGAGACTTCTTAGCTTGCAAACAATATTTTCTAAATAAATGACGCTGTCAGATTAGATTTGATGATCTCTGTTAAAGTGCTTTTTGTTTTTTTTCTTTTCGCTTTTTCTTTTCTTTGTTTCTTTTTCTGCTATTTGTTTAGTAGATTAAATCTACTTACTGTTTTATTGACAAAATTAACATTTTTATTTTTATTTTTCTCCCACATGTTGTACCAGAGCTTGTCGGTGGGAAATTTAGTGGAACCATCTTGAAAAAAAGATGCCAAACTACATTTTTTACTTTTACATGAAAAACCTCAGATTTAATAATAACTAATGATACAATTTCGATGATGATAATAATAATAATAATAATAAAAAATAAATTTCCGTATATAAATATATTATATATATTTTATATGATAGTTTACCCTAAAATAAATCAGTAATTTGGTATTTCTGGTATTTCTTTCCATATTGCAATTGTCAATTGATTACAAAATATTAGGAAACAGCACATGTATTTCCTTACAGTGAGTCCAATGTGCCATTTCTGTGAACTCAGTCTAAATCAAGATCTAAGATCTAGCAGTAGGATGCACTGAAGTTAATTTCAGTGCCTTCCGCAGACCGATTAGCACATTCTTTATTTATACATGCTGCAGGCAGATGTGCTTGTGTTACATCAACATCAGTCTTTGAATAGTTTGTATCTTGCTGTTCCTGTGCTTGAAGAGTGCCTCATGTTTAAAGTTTAAGTCTGCAAACTGCTTCTCCCACAAATGCTGAAGTGCACAGATAACGTCAACTGAAATGCATGTTACTTCATGATATATTTACATTTACAAAATGTTTAATGTCAGAGGATGGATAGATGGTCTGCCCCTCTTTCAGAGCAAAGAGTGGTGCAAAACGGTTTAAATGATATTTTGAGAAATGAACTCATACCTCTGTGGAGGGGGTGGAATGACCAGACCACCCTATACCCGTGACATTTTGCAGCATTTTCTGTGTTGTGTTGATGTTGAGGGGTTCAAATTACCTATGAATAAGTTATTACTCACACATGGCAAAAACTCGAATGTGCTTTGTTTGTCTTATTTACCGTTTCAGTTGAAAAATCCCCATGCTTTGACAAATGGACAGAAGTTTGAGGTTGTACTCGTGCTTGGGCATCTGCTTTGCACCCTCTCACAATGACTGCAAACTGCAACTAAATGCTTGCAATCTTGTGCTGCGCATTGAATTACACTTACAATATTTTAAGAAATATTCATTTACTTATTACAATAAAGTGATAGTTTAATATAAATTATATAAAAAATAAATATATAAAATAAATGTTCACAATGGATGAAAAAAAGGGGAAAAGGTTATTATAATTTTGGTTTTCTCCCTTTTAAGTCAGCACTATGAGCCTGAGAATTTGTCTTGCATTAAATCAACAAGCTATAAAAATATACACATACACTGATTTTGGCCCAGTAAAGAAATTGTTTTTGTAATGTATAAATTCTTTTTTTTTTTTTTTTTTTTTTTTTTTTTTTTTTCGGTACAAAAGCTTGCCATTCGGAGATTAAGCACAAAAAAAGCCTTAGTCAAAATCTGTTGCCAACCCCACAGGAACTTAGTGCTG
>JBAFTA010000022.1:4269631-4280496 GCA_036919975.1 Melanotaenia parkinsoni
GGCCCAGGAAAGAAATTGTTTTTGGAAGGTAGAAATTTTTTTTTTTTTTTTTTTTTTTTTTTTTTTTTTGACGTACAACAGTTTGCCATTCAGAGATTAAGCCTCACAAGAGTCTTAGTCCAAATCTGTTGACGGCACTATGGGCATTTAGTACTGAGGTTAAGAAGGATGAATAGGAGCTGAAAGGGATTGAATTCAATCCCAGATGGAGTTCTGCAAAAGTTCACATTAAGAGGCAGCTGCATTTTTAAACAAGGTCTGGTTTGTGCTATTGCTTGCCAGCAGATAGGTTTGTAGTGAGTGTTGCTCATGCACAATGGAGGGTAAAAATAGTCTCTCTGGACAGCTCTTGAAAGAGATACACGTGGCCACATTCTGTAGCATCATATGGGCACTGAAGATCCGACACTGTGCAGCTTTTTATCTTTTTGTGTACCATGAAAGTGAATGGAAGACCTCAGGGCAGACAGGGTATTCTATTCGTCTATTCCAGGCAATCTGGTTCATTTAGAGGCATTTTTGTGCTCTGTTATTGTCAGCAGATGTCTAATTGAGGTTGAAGGAATTAAAAATGAATAAAAGCCTTGAGGGAGAACACACATCTCTGGACTGGGATTTATCTACTAGACTTGCCTTGTTGGATCTTTGCAAAAGTTCAGGGGTGAAGGTTTAATTCAGGATTGATCACGTGTGCTTGAGGGGTTAAAAAAGTGAGAAATGATGGGAAAGCTTTCAGCGAGAGGTTTATAACTGTGGAGGTCAAATCAAGGATTCAAGCTCCAGCTGTATGAAATGAAAAATGTGATAGGCTAACAGTCTAACTGAGGTAAGTGTAATTGTTTTCATGCACAAACAGAATAATTCTATTAGAGAGCAACACATTCACAATGTACCACAATTAATTCAGTGAAATTAAATAAATATATTGAGTTTTTTTTTCTCCATTTTTCTGTCCTTTTTTTGTTGTTTTGGAACCAGTGCAGTCTTGTAAATACCACAACAAAGCCCCTCCACTCACTTATTGCCCTGATTGGTTTAGAATTTTGTAGAATATGTGCCAACATTTGTGAATTGTTTGTCAGAAAAAATATCATACAAACTATTTCCGAGAGCAGTCTGAGTGCAGTCATCGCTGCACCTGAAGCCACTGGATCCACTCGCAGATGAAAATGGTTGTCTGGAAGATTTCTGGCTGTCCATTCACAATTATGCTTGGCATTTGAAGTGATTTCTATGCCCATCTTCACCACTAAATATCAGTAATTCTCATACATTGTACCCTTTAACGTAAGCTCCGGATTTTACCCAGCTGCTACCTAATATGGACACATGGTTTATGACATAAAATCTTTGATTTATTAATAGATGAATGAAACTAAATGGCAATAAAAGATCATAGATGGATGAAAAATATATTTGTAGTCAGTTGCTTTTATAACTTAGAAATGCTTTAAATGCAATACAATTGCAAGATATAAGATATAAATAGTATAGCTTCAGCACACGCCCATTAGAAAAGGGGACTTTGTTAGAATCATTAGACTTATTACTTATAATCGGAATGCTACTGGTCTTATTTATTTATTTATTTTTTAAGTATTTTTATTTTCAGTTAAATAACAACAAAAGTTAGTCACACATTTACTGTCCAGCTCAACCCAAAGTTTATGTAGCTTCAGTCTCTACACACAGTGTAATGTCATGGCGGTTATATCAAATCAAACTTTATTTATAGGCACTTTTCATGCAAACAGCATCACAATACATAATTAAAAAAATATTTCTACGTCTTAAAATAAAACAAGCCTTCACACACCAATAGCAATTTAAAAACACACTCCTCATAATGATCTCCTTTACACACACTCACACATGCACGCACACACATACAAAAAAAACAACAAAATAAAAAAGTAAGAAAAAAAAGAATATTTATCAGCTCATTATACACAGCCTATGTTCTGAAGCACATTCCCAACACTATCAACTTAAAGGATGTGTAGCATCAATGTATGTCCACTGGAACGTATAAGCTAGTCAGTTCATGCTGCACCTCATATTTCTCTAAGTATACAGGATTTACACAACTGATGGGTGTTTTCAAGAATAATTTAAAGTGACCACACAACAACCCAATAATGCATGAGGCTATAATATGGCTTGTAAAGGACTTAAAATGCTGTAGCTGTAGCTCTGCACTAGATGTTTACCCTATTTCTACATATTGTAGGTATAGCAGCTGAGGCTGTAGCAATGAGGCACATGCTGCACCCATTGTATTACTAAGATTGCTTCTATTTTATTTGAAAGTAATACCTTTTAAGGATACATAAGATTTAAGGTCAGCTTTCCCCACACTTAATCCCAGAGCCATACAAATGTTGACAGTGCAGGAAAATATCCAGAAGCATAATGCTTTGCTGGTGTATTAGAGCTTGGATGATAAATTTGTAGGGTAAAAAGCAAATGGAGGCCAAAATTTAAACATTCATTAGACATTTTGTTTGCAATGTACTGCTTTCATCTCCAAATAGTATAGTCTGTAGATAAAGAGCAATTACATAAATGATGTTGACCTTTTATGCTGAGGTTTATAATTAATCAGCCATTTACTATAAGAGAATTTCGACACACAACAAATTAATGTCCTCCATTCTCATGATGTCGGTTAGCCTAAATAATTTGACTGTAGCAAATGTTGCAACAGATGCTGTTCATGTGGGAGGCATACTTATGGTTTGCCAAATAATCTTACACTTCAGTGAGTGAGAAGAGTGAGAAGAGTCAGAAGCATGGTGCCAAGTGGCTTTTACAACCAACTGCAAGCTGGGAACTTGTTTGAATAATCTGGTGTATAATTAAGCAAAGTGGTTCTTATTAGTTTTTCGGGGTGTGTTTCAGGCTTTGGGCAATTCCTGGATTTTGATTAATTTTGATTAAACCACTTAGAATTGCTTGGGGACATTTATTGTTTTGAGTTAAGGAAAAAGGAATAGGATTATATAGCAGATAGGCATCCATTCCTTGATAAGATGGAGAAGAATCTGTACTGTCACTCATGTCACAGTGAATGGAATGAAGGAAAAATGAAGGAAAAAAAAAAAATTGTGCCAACTTGCTGAAAAATTAACAAGTTGGTGGCACCACAGGTACAGTAAATGACACTTAAGTTTGTGTCGGTGAGAAGGAGTGCCTGATAAGTATCTGAACAATCTTGTGGCAGTGCTATAGTGATTGTCAGGGCACGCAGAATTGGTTTTTATCCTTCAAAGAATGTGTACATCTGTTCAAAATACTGAAGTTGATTTTGCTGGATAACTGAACATGTTGACTAGTTTGAGAGGTTCCTTGAAAAGTGAAGAGGCTTTCACTCTTCATTCTTGCCAATCCCAAGTTTGTCCCAAAGCTCAGGAGGGCATGATAATTTGGACAAAATTGAATTAAAACTTATATATTGTCAACCAAGAAGCTGATCAATTTACTTGCCTGGCCAACCTCTGTAGAATATCTGTAAAAAGATGTTTAGTGTATGCAAACATTCATTCTCAGTTTAGTTATTACATTACAGCCATTTAGCTGACGCTTTTATCCAAAGCGACCTACAATGGTTAGACAGTAGCGTTAAGGGTCTTGTCCAAGGACCCCACTGGAGGGTGTGAACATTTGTCTCCTGGGGCATCTGAAACCCCAGAAAGACGGATGCTCTGCCAACTGAGCTAACCAGCCACTAGGTATTTTAATTAAAACAAATGTCTACAGCACAAAGTGAATCAAATTCACATTTTCAATTGTCAAATTAGAACATAGTCGATATGCAACAAATTAGCAAGACTTCCTTAACATGTCAGGCTGTTATTCGGGTCATGCTATTGGTGAAGACATATTTAGTTGCATTTCTAATTTCTTCTATCTGTGCTTTTATTTATTCATATGTGTGTGTGTGTGTGTGTGTGTGTTTGAGGCAAGGATTTGTTGTATGTAATGTATTGTATGGTTTCTCATCATTTGTATCATTGTGGATGTTTAGATTTCTCTGTAGTTTTACAGTCAGTAGTATTAGCAAGGGGTAGTTCTCACTTATTGCTCTTTCACTTACATCCTCTTGTGAACTAATTGACATGGAAGTTTTATTGTCTGTGGAGACAGAAAGCCCCTGTCACACAGAAGATGTACCACTACAGCTGCTCTCAACAGGTTTAGGTGTTATTTAAATCTACTTGAGCTTAGAGCGTCTTAGAGTGAGAGTGCATTAGCTAATTAGCTTCATGTATGTCTCTGGAAGAGGGTTAAATATGTAAAACAGTAGTGAGAGAGTATAGCTTTGTAGAATTTTAAATGAAACAATAGATGAAATGCATTTCAGTCTGAAGGAAATTTATTAATTTCAAATGTGAGAATACGTCAAGGCTTCTTTGCATCACAAAAAATAATTTGCATTGTTGTAAAAAAAAGATTTTTATTTGTGGAAAATAATAGAAGTTCTTTTGCAAACATCCTGTCCACAGATGTGCGAATTCACATCTACAACTACAGAGTCTTGCACGCAGTTTTGTGCTTTACATTTGGAGGTATGTGAAGCACAAAACTGCGTGCAGGATAAAAAACCTGATTTACAAACAAAAATTCATTCAAAGCTGCAAAGCCTTTATGAATTTATACTGAGACCATACTTTCCCTCCTTAGCTAATGCTAACTCTGTCATGCAAAAGGGTTAGTTAAGCCATAGTAGGTAGTTTTACGATTTGTAACTCCTTGTTTTTGAAAAATACACAAAAAGATACACAGGGAAGGGGTTTGTGTTAGCTTCATGGATAATGCTAACTTGTGATTAATTTCCTAGTTAACTTAGCAGGTAAAGAACCTTAATGTGTGGGAGCATTTCTGAGAGGCCCACAAAATGTATATTTACATAAAAGCTAAGACTAAGAACAAAAAAGAGAGTGTTTAGAAGCTATTTTCAGTAATCAAAATGCAACCTGCCAAGATATGAACATATTAAAATATTTAAAAGGTACATAAAAAAACAGCAGCTAAGAACTTTACTATATACCTGATACACATCTTTGTAGAGTGTTGTGACGGCCCCACTGCCACTTTGAGTTTATGTTTCGGGTGCCATCTTTAGTAATTAATGGCACGATCCACACCTGGGCCTGGTTTGTGCTGCCTTCTATTTAAGAGCTTCACCAGCCTGAACTCGGGGTTTCTCCCAGGCTTGGGCTGGGGATCACCTGGGTTCCGTGCAGGCAGCATGTTTGTTTTTTTCTTTTTGTTTCATATACATTTCCATACATTCATGCACTGTTTAAATCACTGACATAGAGCTCACACATTTTATGTTTTATTCTTAATAAATTAATATTTTTGTAATATACCACCTTGTGTCTGCGTAATGTTTTTGTTGTTGCCATTAAGCCGGGCTGTGTTAGTGTTATGATTGTTGTCATTTTACTTTGCAGAGTTCATCCAGTTGTGTATCATGTTCTATTTACTTCTTGTTCTCTACACACACAGTTTCGTTTTACCTCCTCAATACATTCCTCATGCTGTCTTTTGCTCTCTGCCAGATTGTCGTTATTCATCATTGGTTCCTTGCTGTATCAGTGGCTTCCATGTCCCGGCTACCACTTTGCTCTTTGCCTTAGTTTCTCTGTCAGTCTGTTTCTGAGTTATATTTATTGTTAGTTTATTTTAAATGTATTTAATTATCCCACCTAAGTTACTCCTTTTTAGCTCTGGGAAAAAATCCTCCATTTTTCTCATCCACCTGCCTAGCCGTGCATTTGTGTCCTTCCTCCAGGCCACACCCTGGCAATTGCGACAGACTATAGGACAGGATCAGTTATAATGTGATGCTGGCTAAAGCACTGCACACACCTGCATCTTTTTTTGGCTTTGACTGGCAGCATTTTCTCAAGACAAGTATCGACCAAACATGGCCCATCTTTACATTTTTCTCAGGGCCAGATCTACCCCCCATAACCTATGCAGTAACCTATAACAAAGCTAGTTTAGCTTATAAAACTGCTAATATTTGGGCATTGATGGCCCATAAAGCACATGCTATAATTCACATTAAGCCTTGCTTATGAAATGCGGGCCATATCTAGCCAACATAATACCTGCCAGAGGCATAGGTACCCATATTATTTCCACTTGTTTCATCCATGAGGACAAGCTGCACTGAAACGATAAAAAATGTTATGGCATGAAAAATCTCTAAGGTTTAAATACAAGACCAAATTAGGTGTTGGTTAGACCATTTTGATTTGCAGATAAAAGTAATTGTGTATGTACTTGCACAAGCTATTGAACATCCATAAAACAATATGTGCTACATTATGCTGTGTCAAACAACAAAAACAGACATGCCACATAACTGAGATCAGTAGCCCTCAGTGTCCTCAGTGACACATGATGGCAAAAGACAAGCAGTAATCATCGCCATTGCAGCTGGAGTGGCTCCATAACATTCTCCATCCACAAAAAGAAAAATCAGATAGCAACTGACCTCAGCCCCAGTGCTTGAAATCCCACTACTGCCATAAGAGGCTTTTCTGCAGACTAGAGGAGGGTGAATAGGGATAATTTAATGAAACATTAGACAAGAGCCCTCCACAGGCCTTTTTTTTTAACAAATTGCTTCTCTCACTGCCAAGCTTGGCTCATTTTGGTTGCCTTAAGGATGAGCAGAATAGAAACAGCAGGAAAGAAGAGCAGTTATTCACCTGCAGCACTAGGGAGGTGGATGCAATGACGCCCCTCTACCACAGAAATGTAAGAGGATGTTGTAATGTTGGGGGCTGGACCTCTACTGGAAAAAATATATATTTGTGGATTTATTTTTCAACTGGATTAAGTATGATGCCAAGCTTTTGACTTCCAACAAGCATGAGGAGTAGTCACACTTGTTCTTATCCACAGTTACCTACTGGCATAAACAAGTTATTACATTATTCTTGGCCCTTTTTCGTGGCAGTGGTAGTTGAGTGGATGTTGGCAAGTTCCACGAAAGTTGTTTTTTCATAGCATCATAGAGAAGATTCACCTAATGTTGCCTTTTGGGCCGATCTTGAGGTTGGGCTTTAAGGCTGTCTGGAGTAAGACTTTGAATTGGCTTAATGAGATTTTCAGGCACATGACTTCAACTTCACGTGGTGAGAGATTCAGTCCAGCGTAGCGGATATACTAAACCCATGCATAAGCCCCTATTTGTTTCTGCTGGGCTAGTATACAGCAGGGACATGGCTATTCTTAATAATGAATGCTGAGAAGGTTTTAGACATTAAGGTTTGCATTGCATTTAGAATTTTTTTTCACAAAGTCAGAGTGGTGACTAGCTTGATATGTGTCCTAAAGTCAGATCTGATCATTGGGATCAACTGATTTGCTAAAACAGTGTTTTAAGTTACAGTGGGTATCATTTAATTTCCCCATCAGTTTGATATATTGCAGGGATCCCCAACTCCAGTCCTCGAGGGCCAGCATTTTGCAGTTATTAAAGGCTTCCCTACTGCAACACATCAGATTCAAATAAAATGGAAATCCAACAGCTTGTCAATTTCTGCACAAGTCTATTACTGACCCATTCATTTGAATCTGGTGTGTTGCTGCAGGGACACATCCAATTCCTGCAGGACACCAGCCCTCGAGGACCGGAGTTGATGATATTTCAGCTTAGCCAAAGATGAATTGGCTTGCATGAATTTAAATGCCCTGGTCTACAGTTGTTTTTTGTTGTAAAAAATGTACCAAAATAGACAAATCAAGATAGAAAATCATGTTCCAAAATCAACAACTTCTGTCACTTCACAAATCTTGTTCTGCATAAACAACTTCAGCTGTAACAGGTCCTCTCTGCATATCATACACTTATACAAGAAGCATAAACTGCACTCTGTATAGCCTTTTTTAAGTTTTTAACTTTGAGTTTAACATGTGACAAAATAGAAAGCACAACTATCTCTCCACTTCAGGATGTAGTGGAGACTTGTACTATGGAGATGATAAAGATGATTTTTTTTTGTACTATTTTTGTCATATGTAGACTTGGGACTTGGTCTGATTGTGGTTTCCAGAATATGACTCACAAATGTATTTGTCTGTATTACGCTGACATCTTCAAAACTTGAGATAAATCACCCCAGAAGTAAATACACTTGAATTGAACTAAACCCAACTTCGATGGCATAAATAAATAAATAAAATAATATTGATTGTTAGCACAGTTTTATGTATTTTGGAATTTGAAATGGACTTAGTTTGGAGCTCTTTTTCAGTTAGTGGGTCAGTTTAATTTGTACTGTTTTGCACATTAAACGGATCAGGAGATTGAGGTGCATTCACACCAGGATGGTCTTGGGTCTCGGTTTGATTGAACAGAAATGCTGAGAAATTTAGAACTTTCTTATGGTTTGGTTTGCTTTCACACAATATTTTCCTCAAATCTGACCAAAACACTTCCAACTGTTCACCCAGGGTGTTACGGCCCCAGGCTGTGGCATTGGTGCATGAATTATCATTTTGGTTGCAACCAGGTGATTGGCTGGCTGTCTGGATCCCCTCTGCAAGTAGATGGCCGTGCACCCGCCTGCGATTGGCCCAATCATGTGCTGCCCACCTAGGGCTTCACTATTTAAGCATGCATTAGACAATCATTCAGGGCAGCTGTCTGAGATTAGAGCAGCTTCCCCTTGTGGTTCTGGGTTGTGAGCATGTGCTTAGGTTTTTCTGAACTGTGTCACTGAACTATTTCGATTGTAGAGGTTTTTGCTTGAGGAAGTCCTTAGGTTGGCCATTTGGATTTTTTTTAATTGGCCCCAAGTTTGTTAAAATCCACAATGACTACCTATTTATATGCAGTGAGTTTCCTTTGTCTTTTGTTTTCAGTTTGTGTTGTTTCACTTTTATTCCTAGTAAATTAATAAACCATTTTGCCTTGAACTATATTTTCCAATCTTTAATGTTGTTGCCACCTTTTTCCCTAGCTGAAACCGTGGTTGTAAAAGGAGTGACAGTGCCCAAAACTACAGGAGAAAACCTGGTTCAGAACCAAAAATGGAGTTGGCACATCCATTGCATGTAAACAATGGATTAACAGCTAATTTATGCAATCTTTGTTTTTCACTTTGGTGTTCAAGCTCAGTCCAGTTTTCACAAATTACTGCCCAGTATGAGCACCAGGTAAAGCAGCGAGCTATTCAGCATGTTGCTCTATAACACGCTCTGTCACTTCCTGTCTTTGGTTGACTTGATGGTCTGTTTGCTTTTACAATGTTGAAAGCGAACCAATACCTCTTGGTTTTCAAGTAGACCAGAGCTTACTACTTTAGTCTGCCCCGGGTTGCGAAAAAAAATAAAATAAAAAAACAACTGTTGAAGGTGTATCTGTAGTCAGTGTTGGGTCTGGAAACATGGCCTAGTGTTTGTCGCAATATTGTGACTTTGGCTCTTAGAGGATTATAAAATCTAAATGACTTGAACTATGAACTAGTTCAAAATTGAAATGGTGAAAAATGAATTTGAACTAATTATTTTAAACTGAATAAACTGAACTTTGAACTAGTTTATCAAAAAACATGACCTCATAGACTAAACATTCAGTAAATGAAGTTATAGTCGAATAACTACACCTTCAGTTTAAATGGTATGCTGCTTTTGAAAGGTATAATTATCATGGAGGCCCCAGCCCTCTCTGAAGTATCTGCCAAATGTTTGCTTTAACCCAGCTGTGTATTATAAAATAAACTGCTTTTTGTGTGTCTAATTTCTACTCAGCTGGTGATTATAGAATGAAATTACTTCATCTTATATGTTCATGAATACAATTCAGACAATAATTCATCGCATATGGAGTTAAATGAAATTTAATAGCACAAATTTAATTAAAGAGCCTCATCACATGCTCATACAGTGTGTTTAGACTCAGTGTTTTATTTTATATTGCATAAAATCTGAAAAATATAGTCAGAATGAAACTTTGATATCATTGTTATTAATGAATTTAAAATTAATAGATCAGAACCTAAACATCTGCCAAACAAATGATGCAAATGATGCAAGGATTTTCTCTGCAGAGTAAAGACATATTTTGTTTTACCTCAACCCTTGATCAACAAACAAAAAAACAGGGTTTCTGCTGGATGTCATTGAGAGCAATGACAACATTGAGAGGTTGAGTCCTCTGTGGATCTTTAATTTGTCCCATCTTTGTGTCACCATGTTACAGGACTTCATCAAAGACGGTAGGCAAGCTGGTTGGTTTGTGTTAATGTAAAAGTATGGGCCCTTTAGCAGTTTATGTTAAAGAGTCATGCAACTGATATATAAAAACTCTTGTAAGTTTGTAAGACATTTTAATGCCTGCAGCCTAAAGTAGAGACTTGGTTATTGGTCCATAGATCTGGAACTGCAAATTAAATTCCTTCTGGCCTTTGGCAACATGACCTGACAAACCCTTTTAAGATTATTCGTGTCTAAATGCTTGTGGCCCTGTGATCTGCTCTGAACTCATACGCACTCCCCACAGACGATGTGTGATCTAAATGAGTCTACAGGCTTTTCGTCAGGTAATGCTGACGAGCAGAACATGGAAATCACATTAAACCCTACACGAGTCATCGTCAATATGCACAGCTGCTTGTGTGGATGAGTCTTAAAATCTCCCCTTGACAGCAGTTTGGAGCGTACACTTTTGATCAAGAAAGTCAAGGAATGCAGTAAAACTATAAGCTAGTATATCTGTTTCAGTCAGAAACCCAGGAGGTATATATATATAGATATATATATATACATATATATCTATATATATAGATATATATCTATATATATATATATAGATAGATAGATAGATAGATAGATAGATA
>JBAFTA010000022.1:4285088-4302512 GCA_036919975.1 Melanotaenia parkinsoni
ATATAATATAATATAATATAATATAATATAATATAATATAATATAATATAATATAATATAATATAATATAATATACTCAAAAGCATCCATGACTATGTGTTCTATACCCATAAACTGCCAAGTTATGTCAAGGTTTAGACTTGCCTGCATCTGCACTGTGAAGAATCCAGAGGTAGTAATGAATGCATAAAGAAAAAATTATAGTAGTCATTTAAAATGATCAATGACCATCTTTACACACTGCTATCTGAGAGTCGATAATAACGATTCTTACAAAATGTAAAGCCCCATTTAAAATTAAATTATTTGTAATTAATTTAAACAACCTGCCACAGTTTACAACATGTAGAAAACTGAATCACTCAGAAAAGTTTGTAAATGAAGCTTGCTGCCTGTCAGTATAAGTATGTAATAGTTAAGTTATACTTTATAAAACTATCTTTTAAAAGTTATATCTAAGCCAAGGATATCACATTGGCCTCAGTACTGTATTATCAACACTAACTCTGTTATGGATGTCCAGCTTTTCCCATCCAATATTTACTTAGTTGTCAATACTTTTAAAACTGTACTTGACATTTACCTTTGGATCTCAGTAAAGCTGAGGTATAACTGCAAAAGAAACAATGGTATGAAATATCCTCACTTGTCTGTATCAACTTAAAGTCTTCCCTGAAAGCTCCTCCGTGGGCTTCTTTAATATTAACAGGATAGTAAAATACACACACACACACACACACACACACACACACACACACACACATATATATATAACACACATATAGATAGATAGATAGATAGATAGATAGATAGATAGATAGATAGATAGATAGATAGATAGACCCATCCCAATGAGTCTGATCCAATTAGAATCTTCTTATTGGTATGTTTACATGAAGGAGTTTTAGCCTTGTAAGTAAACATAGCTACTGTGTTATTGGTGCACAGTCTGTGCTCTCTCAGCATATCAGAAAATTAACTTTTTCAGATTTGCAGCAAACCTTATTGGGCCAGATTTTGAATGCAGAACTGGTTTATGATGCTTTTTATTTGCATACAGAAGTAATTAGATCTTTAATGTTAAAATTGAGTTCCTTTCATCTGCACTGCTTACATATTACAGTTTTCTTTCTCCAGCTTTAAATAATACATGGAAATATGTGAGACACGAGTAGCATTTAAAACAAAAACATATGCAAAAGCGGACAACACATTCACATCTTCTTAAAAACGGTGCTACTCCGAGCAAGGACACTGACCTGTAAACCTCAGCAAGGCTTCAGGTGGACACACTATTCTTTTTTTTTTTTTATAAAAATAATAATAAAGGATTAGAAGCCACACAGAATGCTGAGACCGGTGCAATTTTTCATTGTTCCTGCTCTCTGTGTCTGTTCAACATCTTCCTGCAGGTTAAAGAGTGAACGGATGAGGTGAAGGTCTTCTTCCTCAGCACACACACACACGCCAGCATCGCAACTCATCTGTAGGAGGAGGAAGACTTGGGATTGTTTGTTGCCTGCAGGAGGAATTCAAGGTCAATGCACAGTAAACACACACAAATACACACACATACACATGCAGACAGTCTGGATTTGTGTCAACAGAGGGAATTTCTTCTCTTCTGGCTGTTTAAAGAAGTGAGATGATGAGGAACATTCTTCATAACAAATACTGAGAATAACTACAAGCTAATCAAACTGATAAAAATCTTAAATGAAAGTTTTTTTCTGACACGTCTCTGTGTTCTCTGCTTCCTCTGCCCTTCATTTGTTCTTTCCCTCCTTACCTTTGTCTCTGCCTTCTTTCCTTTGTTCTCTTACAATTTTACCCTTTCTCCTTTTTTCTGACATTTTTTTTTGTCCTTTTTTCCATTTGTCTTTATTTTCTTCTTTATTTTCAGTTTTTCTCTTTCTGAATCATAACGTCTTTAATCTATTGTTTCTTTTTTTTTATTCTTTTTTTCCTCGGTCCCTCCCCAGTTTTAGGTTTCTTGCTCGATCCTGTTTTCTTTCTTTCTTCCTTTTCTTGCATTTTCATCTCTTTGTGTCTCCCTTCTTTCTTCCAAGCCTTTGATCCATCCATTATCCCATCCAATCTTTCTTTCCTTCCTCTTATCATTTCCATCATTTATTCCTCTTAATTTCAGTTTTTCTTTTTTTTTTCTCACTCATTTATTTAACCCTCCTGTTTCCTCATCTTTTTGTATTTCCTTCCTCTTCTTTTTGCCATTTTATCTTTGTTTTGACCTTATTTTCTCTTTTTTCTTCCTTTCTAATCTTGTTTGGCATCTTTGCTGATCTTTATTTCTCACGTTTTTTACATCCTTTCTTCCCAACCTTCTTTTGCTGTTTTTAATTCTTCATTTCTGTCCCCTATTTTGTCTCTTATTTAGTTTACTCCACTTTTTTTCCAGTTTTTTTTCTTCCTCCTATCCTGTACCCCCCCTGTAACATCTCTTAAAGCACCCCCCTAAAAAAACACTAATCAACTTTCCCAAACAAACACTGTATTGTCCAAGGATTTTTCCCTGTGAAGTCCACACACTGAGAATAATTTGGATTTTAATTGCTTCCCTGCAGATCTCTGCCTCACAGAAACTGGGTTAATTGCATTAGTAGAGACACTTCCATTAAGTGCTGCCAGTCTAAGTTACTGCAGTGAGCATGCTGCAGTGTTGCTACTTAGCCACAGCTCAGAAAAAAAATAGGGGCGGTTGTTAATGTCCTGGATGCTGACATGTGTTTCAGAAAGCTTTTAAAGTGTCAGTCATGAAAAGACCATGCTTATTGTGTGCTTCCTTGCCCTACATGTGTCATCACAAGGGAAGCAAGCACATGTTCAGTGTTGTGACAACGCTGCAGGTTTATCACACTGAGCACAGCTGCTTTGAGGGCGAGGTTAAAAACTCTACTTATGGCTCAGTTTTACTGCCCTTCCTTCCCATTCTTTTGTTAAGCGAGTATTAGTCAGTGCCCCTTTTCAGCATGCACATCACTATTAGAATCAATGACATCTTCATGAAAAATGTATCAATCGTCTGAACTACTGACTTTCCTTAAAGAAAGTATATTGTTTGCAATTGGTAAAAACGCGTCGTCCATTTCTGAGCTTTGAGTTGAGTGAACTGCAGATCAAACATATGCCACTGTTATTCTAAGTAAAAATGCAGAAGCAGTGTGTGAAATAATATTTACAGTCTCACTGGTTCCATTGAGTCAACAAGACAAGTAGTAACCAGGGATTTTTTTTTAATAAAAGATCAACAGCAAGTTTAACCACCTCTACAGAAGCCAGAGCAGAAAGACAGCGGACAATGGTTGTTGGGCCATTTCCCAACAATATGGCATCTGTTATTCTATAAGAAAAAAATAAATACCAGTGGAAAATAAGTCAAGATAGCAAATCTTCTCTGGAGTGAATATATTCATACCACAGTCACACTAAAAATGCTCACAGAAATTGTAAAACAATTCAAAATACTTCAGTTAACATGTTAGAGTTCATGACAGTACAATACGAAGATGAAACATGTATGCCTTGTTTCACCTCTTCTCTCAGAAAAAGAACACTAGCATGGCTTAGGTTTGCAATGCTGCAAACCACAAGACTATTGGAACAAATTTATGGTTTTCCCTATCCTTCCTCTTTCCCTTCCTGTTAATAGTTTTCCCATCTTTCTGTCACAATGCATGTGTGTAATTTCTGCTTTGGTTTTTGTAACTGTGGAAAGCTCCTACAGAGACACTGATTACTGGAGATGAGATTAGACTCTCTGACATTTCCCTGAGTATGCCTGGAATACACACATCGTGGAACATTTCACCAAATGGCTTCTGGTTGAGAGTAATAACACCAGTTTTATTGGCTGAGAATCTGAGGGCAAAGTGAAGGACAAGCAGGGTCAGCTGGAAATGCAGAGAAACTATAAATCTTGTGTCATTGCCAGAGCTGCTTGCTGTTCATTCCAATTCATTTCAGACGCAGCACATTTGATAAGACGTTCTAATACCTTTCCTTTAACCTCAACCATTAAATAAATTATGAATTTCTTAACTGGTTTTTGATTGTACACTGAAATCCTCACAGTGACTTTAACTATCAGGGTTAATGAGTTGACCAGGATGGAAAATTGTAATGTTCATTCAGCTGTCAGGTTTCCTGGTTTTACCTTCAGAGATTAACTTTGAGCATGGCCTCTAGTTTTGTGACAATAGAGTTAAACCAGCTAAGTGGGGATAATTAAAAATAATGGGCTTCATGGTGGAATATCTTGTATCTTGAGTTAAATAGTCTCTTATCTGTAACATTTCTTATTGAATTCAATCCTCTGCTGCACTGAAAATAATTAAATCAGCATTCATGTTTTACTCAACAGCTTAAATTTATAGCTTAACGTTTTTGTGGCTTTTTTTTTATTAATTTGTAGTGTGTTTGCTAGTTCATTTCCAGCTGTTTATCTTCTCAGTTTACTAAAAAAACAGTAGTAATTATTCAGTTCAATTAAGCTTTATTTCTATTAGGCGGATTCACAACAACGTCATCTCAGGCCACTTTACAGAAAAACCAGTTCGAGCCAATTAATTGTGATCCAATCCGTGTTCATACAAGCCAACTCATGATAAATAATAGTTTAGCTAAGGAAACCAACATATTGTATCAAGTGGAAAAGGAAAAACTCCCATTTCACAGGAAGGAAAACCTCTGGCATAACCCGGTGCAGGGAGGGCAGCCATCTGTCTCGACTGGTTGGGGTGGAGAGGACAGGAAAGCGAGACCAACAGGCACCACAATTTTTAGCCAGGAAGACCTGCTAAAAGAGAGGAAATAGTTAATGATACAAATACTGTTATAAGATTACATATGGAAAATAAAGTGCAGAAAGATGATAAGGGAAGAAAGCGCTCAGTGGATCATGCAGGCCCATTTATGCCTCCTTACATATGTATTAATAGGCACCTCAGTTTAAAGTGTTGTCATACATCTCCACCATTCATACTTCCATTTGTATTTTGCGTTGCCATGGTTATGAAGTCTATTTATCCACAAGTGAGCGGTGCAAAGTTGACACTGGTTGGTGGCGGCGATGCACTGCTATGAAGGTGTTTGCAACCACCCAACACACTTAACAGTATCTCTCAGATGTGAGTACACCTTTCACATTTTTGCTAATATTTCATTATATCTTTTCTTGGGACAACACTATAGAAATTAAACTTTGACATACAGAATATCAAAGTTTAGTTTTTATAGTTTGGTGTCCTTTCCATGGAAACTATTCCTGATGAGACCACTTGACAGATCAAGTAAAGGTCCAGATGTATCTCTCCAGCTCTGTCAGGTCTTTTTCTTAAAGATCATGTCTATCTGCTGTAGATAGTTGTTTTTAGACCTGACACTTCAGTTTGTTGTTCCCTTGTCTAGTTTTCTTTAAAGTTTAAAGGACCCACTGTACACCATGCTTAGATATGCCAATTTTTCAGCTAATAGCTGTTTGAAAATCATCTTCTTTTGAAAAAAATCATTTTTGAGTGGTCAAACTGTTTCATATTTGGCATTCATAAGCAACAGGAACAAAGAAAAGAATAAAAAAAAAAAAAAAAACATTTCTGATGGGCTGCCACTATCACAATGCTTTCAGATTGCTTCTTTGCTAAGCTGACAAGACTTATTCATACCTTGAGTTACGACTTATAAATGTAATTTAATTTATAGCTCAGTCCTTGCATAAACAAATAGAAAATAAAAAAAGGAAAGTCCATATTTCTCTGAAAATGGCCAGGTTCAAGGACTGGATTGGAAATGAGTAAAAAATCAGCCAATGCCCAAAGAAAAGTTTCAAAAAAGACCTTCGGAAATCAAGGAGAACTATTCATTAAGAGCAGCATTAAAGATTGCATTGATATCTAGCTCCACAGAAAGAAAACCCAAAGACATTAGGAGTGGAAACATATCGTAGTCCATGTACATTACTGAGCATGGAGAAAAATTATCATAGCAGTATTCCTACATAATGAGTTAATTTAAGTTCATTTAGGGCAGGAGAGTATTCTTGCTGATACATTATGACAGACTAATTGATGTGCCAAATAAAGATCTTCATCACCCCACAAATTTACACACATGCACACTCATTCTTTAATAAATGACATATTGATGTGATCTCAATATGTCACTCCCTCCCCAACATACTGAGTGAAATGTAGATCGCATTTGAGTTGTATTACTATTAAATTTACTATTACTATAAACTAACTATTTTAAAGCAATTTTCTACTTCTTAGGTAATGAGATTATTAGACAAAGTAAAGTCTGTTTTTCAACTATCGTTTCACAAGTTTATTTATTTATTTGTTTGCTTGTTTGTTGAATTACTCCAATAATCGGATGTACAAAAGTACTGTTGGAGTGTTATCTTTTTCTCCTCTGAGAGAGGCAGCAGACCTAATGGCACGATTTTACTACAACTCTTTCAGGTGATATAAAACGACAGATGTGGGAGTTGAGAGGGCTCAGTGACCCTTAAGCTTCATCTATCCATTTTTACTGCTTTATCCAATGTGGTGTAAAAAGGTGGGACCCTCCTCAAATAAAAGGTCTTAATCAACCGGGGGGAGGGGATATCAATGCAGCTTTACTATCATTTCCATTTTGACATTTTCAAAACACAAAACCATCAAAATTTAAGGTGCCTTAGCTATTTTAGGATACCAAGGCAACAATAGTGTTTTAGTTTGCCTAAACAATGTGCACGCTTCACAGATAGTGGATAAATTATATTTGAAGATTCAGTATATTTCTACTGGTTTAAATTTAAATAATAACAATTAAAGATACCCACTGATAACTTTGTGAATTGAGGTTATCTAAGTTGAGATGAATTGAATAGAAAATACAAGCTTTCCTGAGGTTGTGATTACTCACTGACTCTAGAGAAAATTCTATATTTCCCTGCATGCAGTGTAATATAGTGTTACCTGCTGCACTGGCATGTATTGTGCTGTGATTTGTGCATCACCTGATTACCAGCACCTGGAACAGAAATCAGCATACATATTGAGAAATACTGTGTGGATGCACTGTTGAACAGGCTTTTATTGTCACGAAGTGAAAGGCCTGGTTTCTGTGACGAGTAGGAAATAAGGTTGTTGGTGGGGTATATGACCGATCTATTTATTTTTTTATTTTTTGTATATAACTGGGATGAATTGTTTCCTCTGCCAATAATTTTCTAGGGTGGGCGTGTTGGGAGGCTTTCCTAAGAGAGCTGCTAAAGAAATATGGTGAAATATATGATCTGCTTTATAAGCCACCCAAACAAATCGGACTCAAAGAACGAAACCGAACTAGACAGGCAAAGAAAATCTGTTGCATCCCACAATCATGCAGATTATATAAAAAACTGGGTGATGAAACTGAAGCACAGTTTTTTTTTTTTTTTTTTTCTGTGGCTCATTTTTAAAACCTCTGATTGAGCTTTGATCAAATAAATGCCGGATGGTGACATTTTTGAATAGTTCATCGCCCTGTAGCAGCTGTTTATGAACTTGTCCTGAAACTGTCACCGTGGTTGATAAAAGGTAGCATGAGCTTCAGGGATGTCGCACTTGAAAGCAGAACCACATGAACATCTTAGTCAAGAATCATTCAGCGGTGGCCCGGTACTCTGTGCATCATCTCCTCACCCTCTTGGGTAGACTGATGTTTGTCTCATTCATCTTCCTCACGTCAGGAGGAAGCTGTAAGGCAGAAGCATTTTTTCTCATGCTTGCATCATTGTAGCTGAGACAATTAGGTGTGGTTAGATGGTTCCTGGGGCATCACCATATGCTTCCACCTGGGGATGGTTTAATTTCCGTTGGAGTAGTAGGCTGTGTCTTGTGTTTGGATTCTATTGTGACAGATTCAGCTACACAGGAGAAACGGTGAGAGGAAGAGGTGAGATGCAGGGGATGTGTGATATCTCAGCTTTAGAGACAGACAACGTGATGATACTTTAAAGCTTGCACAATCTCATTTTTTTTTTTTTTTTTTTACTTTGGCTGGTTATCATGAAGTGTTAACAGTGACAGTCTTTGTTTGAACCAGCTGTAACCTTGTCTGAAGATTTAAACATTCAATTAGTCAGAACGGTGAGATTTTCATCATTGTAGAAACAGCTGTAAATGATTAGTATGCTTTCAAGAAGTAGAAGACAAACTAAGACAAAACCAGGGATGATTTAAAAAATGAAATTTTGTTTGCAGGATAATAGATATGAGTAAATAAATAAAAACATTTTCAGACTGTGTTTGAAGTCTGAAGTTGGTCCTCAGTGTGAAAATGTTCCACTTAAACAAAAAAAAAAAAAAAAAAAAAAAGATGCACATAATCAGTTAAATATAATATTTGTGTGAAAAAAAATCACACAGCATATGTTTTAATGTTTATAATGAAGCAGGAGGGGTGGATGGTGGAGTGGAACTGCAGACTGTGATACCACAGAACCAAATTTCAGCCCTTTCTGACTCAAAAACATTTTATTAAATATTGCCCTCTGTTACTGTTACTTAGATTACTTAAATATTAAAACAGTCAACCATTCATGTTTTATTTGTAAAGCCGTCTTTCATACTAAATGCTGGACAGATGGCTTCAGATTACTGCGGAAGTACCATCATATTTAGATCTCATAAATCTTGTGGATTTATATTTTGGGAACTCCACATGTTGATGAATGAACTGCAAAATTCGCATATCGTAATCTTAAAATCTGGAAGTACCTCTGCATACTGCTTCTCACCACTCCCTCAGATACTCGTCCCTATGTTTAATGTTGCTGTTACTTGGTGGGAGTAATCAGAAATATGTGGACCAGTTTGACCCATGGACTGCTGTTAATCTATAAGTGCTGATGTAGGTGGTTCTTTAGTGTTGCTCCACCGTGGAACTGTTGAACATTAGGGGATCCAAGATCTTCTTTGTGATGAAGTCATGTTAGAAAAATGGTTAAATGATTCATCATGTTTTTTTCAATGCTGCTCTATACAAAGTAAGTAAAAAAAAATTCTTAAAACATCTCAAAAGTTTTATCTGAGTCGTTAAGGACGTAGCTATGCTTTAAATATGTGGACAAACACACATGATGGGTTTTCTTAGAAGATTGGGTTGACTTGACAGGTTCAAAATGAGAACGTCTGGTCAAATAGACTCTTCATGTTTGAGAGCTGAAGAAGTTAAATCAAATCTGGGGCTATTTCTAAATACATGACCCCAACTGAGCTGGGTAAACTGAAAGGGTCATTAAAAAAATCTGTAGATTTGATGGGATCTGTTGATTTGAGTGAGGTTTAATGGAGCAGAAAAACCTCTAGAAGACTTTTCATCCTGGATCCCACAACTATATGAGGTAGATAATGGAACTAATTCAAATGCTGCAAATAAAAAGTGAGCCTCCTTTAAGAAGTTCAAAGAAGACTCCCAGGTGTTTTGATTTAAAATGTCAGAATTCTTTAATAGAAAGGGGATGGTTATGGGCTTCAACTTAAAAAGTGACACAGGCCGTGAGATATGATTTTTATTTTTTTATTTTTTTCCCACGTTACAGATCTCCAATATATTGCTTCCCCAGTCTGATACTGATACTTAGGTATGTGAAGGCTTGAGTGTTTTTAATTTCCCAAAAAGTTTTTTTTTCTTTTTTTATGTGAAACAATTTCTGTAGCTTTTTAATGAAAAGTGATAAAATGAGTTAAACTTGTGATATTTTCTGCATACGTCCAGGCTAAAATCACTAATCGTTCAGAAAGCAATGCATTACATGGAATCAAACACTAAATGTAAATAAGAATCTTAAATGTGGAATCATGGCAGCTCAAGCACCTCATTAAAGATTCAGCTGTATTGAAACTTAACAAAACACTACCCGTAGGACAGGGGAAACACTTACATATTCCCTACAATTGTGTATTCAGTTATGCAAATCATTTGAGTCCTTTTTCTCTTCCAATACAGAACAGACCACAATGTGTGGACTACATGCATGCTGATGCATAATATGAACATTTTTATGTTGCATCCTTTGCCAACACATGGATGTATGAAGTGTTTGAGGAGTTTTCACAAAGTGGCTTTCATGGGAAAACACATGTGGGTTGATTTGGCAACTCAGAGGCAGTGTCAGGTGGTTTTGTAGTGTGGGAATGGATGTCTCTTACAATCTCATCTGTGAGAAAATGCTTGCAGTAGGTTATCCCATCTGCTGGAAGCAATCTCCTATTTTAACGGTTTTCTGCAGCTCCCGCAGTATCTTAAAAAGTGTTTGTATAGATTATTGGTATTGAAATGTTTTGGATGAGTTTTGCTGCTTATGTGTTTGGCAATGACTTTTTCAATTGTACAGTTAATTCCCTGGTAAAGTACTAAGCAACTAGCTCCTGAGGTGCTTCTGTTCCATAATGAAAGGAAGATTGTTAGTAGTGGGGTTAATCTAGCTAAAACAGACAGATGGGAAATCATTAGATCCTTTCCGCTGTAGCTCAGGAGGTTGACAAAATGCTGAGGTACAATAAGTTCAACATGTTTGGCCACTGAATCAGATGAATGCTAAACAACCTCGGCTTCACTGCAGTACAGTTTACACTCCAGCAGAAATTGGTTGATTAATTTGTGCTAATCATATCGCTGATTGCAATAATTTCAATGCAATGAACTGATTTAGTCATTTTATGTGCTGCAACTTAAAAGGTGTGAATGCTGCAGCATGTATAAAAACAGCCAAACAGAAAGACTTCACATTAGTCTTAAATAATGTTCCTCATTATGGGCAAAGAGAGCAAAACTGAGACTAAATTAGCTGGTCGTGTAAGTTGTGTTACTTAAGTCATTTTTCAGATTGTTAACAAATTAAATTAAAACTTTAGTGTGGCTCATTTTTTAATTAGTACATTTGCTGGTATGTTTCAAATCCAAATTTTTAATTTGTGTTTAGTGCCTTTGCAGTCATTTGTTACTCCTATGTTTAGTGGAGCTGCATGGAGGATGCATATTCCTAAAGTAAAACATCAACACAGTAAAAGGAGTAAAAAAATATATATAAGAGAAACTATAATTAAATTAACACACATCAAACCTTTCTCATGTGTGACCATCAGATTTTTCAGGAGAAGGTTTGAACACTTTCTCCATATTTGTTCACACTTTAATATCACAGCCAGAGATTTTCTGCTGGAGATGCACTCTCACAGTGTCAAATATCACTTGTATCTAAACAGAGTGCAAAAGATTCAGCAGCAGGCTCTTTCTTATAATATCACATGTATTTAAAAGTATGTATAATTTCTCGAAACAATTAGCAACTTGCAGTACCGAGTCTGGAGCAGCAGCTCTTACAAGTCCTTATTTTAAACACACTAGATCATTAACTGCAGTTGGCTAAAAATCTCCAAAAGGACTCTGTTTACTTATGAAGTTGGTTATGATATTTCTGCTCCCACACGTTGACCATCTGTTATATCACTGATCATTTCAGGCCTGGAGCACATTTCTAAAAATGACTTTGCAAAGTTTTAAGCATTGATGGAAAACTATTTGTTTGGTCTCTTTAAATGTTCTTCTAATATATAAATATCAACAGTAGCTACAGTGAAAGAATCAGTAGCTACGCGGTTCAGGCTGCTGGTTCATCTGCAAAATACGCCAAAGCCAATTTCCACCAGGTCCGTGTCCGGGTTGGGCCGCAGTCTCCGGGCTAATCGCTGCCGTTTTAGGTGATGATTTGGCTCATATGCACTGTGGCACTTGTTAAAAGTGTCCCAGAAGCGCCTAGTCTGGACTTTCTGCTGAACATACACACCGGTTCTATTTTTGACAAAGCGTGCATCCAGAACAAGTCATTCTCAGCAGATTAGACAGGGTCAGACAGGAAATAAGACATGCGTGCAGTGTAAAGCATCCGGTAAATTTAAAAATAAAAGCCCCCATGCAGATTTGCGATCCCTGTATATGCAAAGATTACATTTATCCTGGAAGTGGAAAATCTCAAGATTCCCAAGTTCTCCTGTGATTTTGTAATGTCGTGGATCCAGTTACGTGGACTGCTTTCACGGTAGGGATAAGCGCAAACTTTGGTATCGATATGATACCAAGTAAATCCAGGGCAAGTATTGCCGATACTGATATCGATACCAATGCTTAAAATTTTCCAATCATTTAATAAGTTTGCCTTTAATTATCTACAGTGGCATGGTTAGGTAGATTGTCGCATTTCACAAACAGTAAGCAAGCCAAGAAAGGTTAGAACTACGTAGGCAACTGTGTGGAAATTAAGACATCTGATTGGCTACATTAATCATGTGACACAGAAGGAGTACACTGTTGCTGGGCTTCAAATGCAATTTTATTGCCTAAAACTCTCAGAAGTGAAAAACAGAAGGCATGTTTTGTATTAACAGTGGTATCTAAATTCTCAAAACAGTATTGAATCCAATATGGTGACTGGCTTACAGTATATTGATACATCAACTTCACAGTATCAATCTGCCCATAATGTATAACAATTTCATGAACTTGCATATATCTGGCAAGCAGCTGGAAAACAGCAGCCACTTTAAAACTGATGTTTTTAATAGTTATTCAGTTTTGTTCTTCAGTACAGAAGAAGAACAAATAACAGTCCTTTAGTGAAGTAGCTGTGAATAAATATGTGATGAAGCATTGCAGGCTGGGTTCCTTTCCAAAAGCTTTTTAAAAGTCAGAACTTGCTAAACCCATAAGTCCTCCCATAGCTCCCTGTTAAGGTTTAACTGAAAAAAAAAAAACTTTAGAAGGAGTGATAAGACGTTAAAAAAATATTATAAATGAGTGATCAAGCACAATATCCGTCATCATTACATGTGTGCACAGAATGTTTGCATTAATATTTGTGCATTCACATGATTAGCAATTGATTTAAATGAACACGATAAATCAAACCTTTGAACAATTATCACCAAACATTGATTCTGTCATCTCATCAGCTTCTGTCAGACAAGGGTTGAGGCTGCTGAGATATTTAGTGCTGGTTCATTTTAAACTTTGAAGAGTCCTCTCACAGTGACAAGACTAAAATATTCTAGCAGGTAAGGATGTCATTATGATAAAATATGTTATATGTTGCCATGGAGATGTACGGACGAATTAATTTCTGTACAAGGCTTGTATTCTTTTGATTATTCCATTAAAGGGCAATCACCGTTTGTGCTACTTAATATTTTCCAGCTCTAGAAAATGTATAAAAAAAAGGGGAATATTTGTGTAATGGTATAGACCAATCAAAGCAGTTGAAGTTATTAGTTATGAAATTGAAGTGCAGATATGGTAAAGCCATCACTAGCAAAGTGAGATTGATATCACTGTCTCATAAAAGCATTTCAGCCTCCAGCTCACAATTACTCCTGAGCCATCATCATGCCATATAAAGACTGTAGCAGAATGTGAAATTAGATCCTGAAATATCTTCATATTAACCCTTCATGAGCGTTAGTGAGAGGTTTCTTCATCATCAAAAAGATGACAGCTCCCCGAGAGGTGCGGAAAAAATAGATGCCTATGTTGATGAAAGAGTATTGATTGAGAATAGAAGCTTTCCTATTTCTTTGTAATTCTTGGAGAAAAAAAAAAAAACCTTTATCTCAGGTATTTTGACCCATATATTCTCTCACTTCCTATCTAGACTTTCAAATGAGCAATGCCTTGCTCACAGTATTTAATAGTTGCATATGATTTTTTTGCAGACAGTACAGTCGGTGTAAATTTATTCTAATTACTTCATTGCCTTAAACCAGCATTCATTTCTTGGCACCGGTATAAGCACAATGACATAAGTAATTACAATGATGTAAATGTGTTCGTACAATAATGACAGATACAGACAGTCCATTCTGCAACCTACGCAGCCTTAGCTGAGTTTTGAGTAACAGTTATTGCTGGTGAAGCTGACAGGGAGGCTTGGACAGCTGCTCTAAGAGCGGATATGACTCAGCTTCACATTCATCTAGCATGTTAAATGCCCGTGCTGTGTTAGAGCTAATGCATGTCGTTCATCATGTCATTCATCTTGTCCATTTATTGTAACTTATAAATTGCATATTGCATTGTGAGCCAGTTGTTTAAAGAATATGAGTGCATCTGTATCAGTAAAATTGAGCTCTGATTTCTACGCATGCCTCAAACATAAGATTAAAGGGGTGACCGAGTGAGGACATTACAACTTTCGTGCAAAACCTTCAACATTTGGTGTAAAGAATTATTTGCATGAAAAATGAAATGTCACCTGATTTTTTTTTTTTTTTTTTTCATTTAAATAGGATTTACTTTTATCTGACTCTCCAACACACTTAAAAAAAAAAGTCAATGTGCAGAACTTCATAGGCTATTGGATCTATTTAATTTTAGTCATGTTTATTGGAGCAGGGAAACATCAAAAACCTGAAGGACCATGGCCCTCATGGGACCAAATTCAATAGCCCTGGTTTAGATTATGCTCTTACACTGAAAGCAGCATTACTGCTGGTGATCTAAGTTGAGGGTTTGAAATACGGAGGACCTATGGGACTTTGCCTACCTGAAAAGCCGATGAGTTCCTCTTTAAACACTCACCTGAGACACTATGTGGGAGCTCCAAAAATATTCAACTATTGGGTTATATTTAATTTTATGTTGTATGAGGTTCCTGATGTTTCTTAAATGAAAAAAATAGCATTATTCATTGGTGTTGTGTTTTTAATCATTAAATTTTTTTTAATAAATTTAATTTTCCTTATGATGCAGAGGATCAGTTTTCTTTTCTTTTTTTAATTTCAGCGCTGTTTACAGCAACATTATTTGGCCCAAGGCCCAGCACTGTTTTTTTTTTTTTTTTTTTTTTTTTTTGGTTTTTTCCACCCCCTCTTCTTAGATTTTTCCCACTTTCTCCACTGCAAACAGTAGTAACAAACTGTTTTTTGACTGCGCTGCCATGCACTAGTATGTATGGCTGTACACATGACTTTCAAAATCATGGTGCCCGACCAAATATAAGTCTCTCCAAACAGAATTGAGAACCCTCTGCAGTACCAGCTTTGTTGAAACTGTGCTAGAGCACTTTTAGGATAAGGAATGCCTTAAAAAGCACATAGAAGACAATAAACTTGTACAGTTCTGTAGTAGTCACCTGTAGTTCATTTATCAGACCACTGGATCCATTCGCAGATGAAAACATGTTAATGTCTGGAAGAATTTTGGCCACTGACAGCCACCGTTCATTCACAACTGTGCTTGACATTTGAAGTCTTTACTGTGCCTGTCAATTCTTCTTGCACATGGTACCTTTTTAAAGCATAGTAAAAAGAAAGGAATCTCGAGTAGGGAGCACCTCTTCTCTTGCTGGTTGTTTACCTTCAGACACGCATCCAATTTCAAACATTCAAAAGTTTTAAAGTGAATAACCTTCATGAATAGCAAGGTTTATATGCAAAGTTATGCAGTTAGTTGCATCGTGTGGCAGAGGGCATCAGCAGTGGACTGGATGCATTTAAAATCTCTGTATTCACGTGGTGGGGTGTTTAAAAGTAGAATAATTGCATGTTTATTTGAATTTAATTGAACTTAATATTTGAATAAAAAGAACCTTCATCTATTGTTTTAACTGCACTGAATGTACCAACATGAGCTCATGTTATAGAAAAAAGTGGATGTCTGGATAAAGATGTGTCTATAAACAACACTACATAATGGTTATTTTCATGTTATTTGTTCTCATTTTAATTGTACATGCTGAAATGGTTTGAGGTTGAGGCACAAGTACAGCCAAGGATGCCGTTATCTTACAGCACGAAATGATACACATAATTACGAAAACACAAACTAATAACGTGATGTGACTTCACTTGCAAAAACAATGTTTTTTCTTTTTCTTTCTAAAGAGAGGCTGGATGCATAGCTGCAACTTCACAAACCAGTACATACTGTATTGGATCTCACACTCAAGCCATTAAGTCCAAGTGCTTTGTAGACCTCGAGCTAAAACACCACATGATTGGGGGGAGTTCTCAGTGGCAGAGACTGAGACTAATGACTTTCGGTCAAACACAAAAAGGTTGCTTAAAGACAACCTGCTTCATATTGAAGACTGAAGCACCTCTCAGGACACGAAGGCCTCAAGCATACTGATAATACAATTCTGAAGAGGCTTTAGGACAAATCTCCGACTGCCTCTAAATGGCCCGGCTACAGGCAAGATTTAAGTCCTGTAAAACATCTGTGGAGAGACTGAAAATGACATCTCACAGAAGCTTTCCCTCCAGTCTGATGGAGCATGAAATAATATGGGGAAGAATGGATGGATAAATGTTGAAACACAGATTCGAAAACCTCAAGCTGTAGTGGCTAATGGTGCCTCCTTTCACTGGATAAGGGGATCTAAGAATTTTTTTGTTTATGCAAGATTATGCATCTAAAATTAAATCTAAACAAACACATCTTGCACATTTGTCATTGAGGCTGTATTTGAAATGAAAGCAAAAATTTGTAGATCTAGCTACCCTTCAGAGGCCACCTAGTTATCTAATGATTTATACCAATTAATGCCACAAACAAGACACTCTTCAAAGATAATTAAAAATGACTACAATCTGCACATAATTTCAGATAAATTTGAATAAAATCCACACAGATATATGTTACTCTAGTTTCACTTATCCAATGGAAAAGAGAAAAAACACTGTGAGTGGCTTCTGACAAAACCTCTCATGTTTTATGGATCAAAGGAGCTACTGATTGAGGGATATGCTTTTCTCCATCTAATTAACTACTATATACATATATTGCACTGCCAGACAACAAAAGCCCCGCATCATGCAAATCTGGAACAACTTTTCACTTCCTCCATCAGCATCAGAGGAGCGATCACTTCATGCTGTTGTGGAGGCTAAATATAGAGCCAGCCCCGGATCCTTATGCATCTCTCTGGAGTTTTTCTGGTATTTTTGTGCTTTTTTTTTTTGTGCCAGCAGCTGAATTTATAGCGTTCAGTTTGCAAAATGTAGTGTGTTATCAACAAACATCACTGCTTTCATCAAGGTAAAGCAAAGCATTTCAGTCACATTTTACTGACAGCATTGTGAATTTTTAAACGAATATTTTATGCAAACTTTCAAGAAGTAATCAGATGTGACACCTCTGTGTTTAATACGCAGGCCAGTTTGTTAGTGACACCGAAAAGAGATTTTTCAGTGACCGTCGAGTAAAGGATTGAAAGCAGTTTCACTTCAGTGCATTTCTAATCAGATTAATCAGCTGCTGTTCTAACCCTGACCCAAGAAAACATGGTGAGAAAATGACATTTTTTTTTAATCTGAAGTCTTTATTTGGACTTTTAACAAAATGTAAAAAATAAATAAATAACAAAACAAACACAACCCCAGGTTG
>JBAFTA010000022.1:4305766-4323634 GCA_036919975.1 Melanotaenia parkinsoni
ACTAATATAAAAAAATAGAAATAAATAAATAAATAAATAAATAAATAAATAAATAAATAAATAAATTCTGTTTATTATTATTATTATTATTATTATTATTATTATTATTATTTTTATTTATTTATTTATTTATTTATTTATTTATTTATTTATTTATTTATTTCTATTTTTTTATATTAGTATTATTTTAGTATTATTCTGTAATTGAAAAATACATAAAAAAAAACTGTTATTATTTTTATTTATTTGTTTGTTTACTTACTTAACAGTTCAGGAAACAACTGAGTAAAAATTTCTGTCTCATAGATTATTATTTGCCACTGCAAAGAATAGAAAGAAACATGACTACACATGCATCTAATGAGTCCATTCTTTACTCACTTGGTATGTAATCTATAAATTTTGACAGGAGTTAACTTTAATTATTACTTATTTTTTATTCATGGACAATGAATGGCCTTCGAGTTAATAAGCTTTTGATGGTAATAAAAATGTCTTGATGTTAATTAAATTCTGTCTCAGAGACAGATGCACACATTTGTCGTTAGTGTGAAGGGCATTCAAACTATCCAGTGCATTTTAATTATCGCCTGTTTTCCAACATATCACTGCAGATATGTTGTCGAAACTGTAATGTTTGACACTAAAAAAATACTACAATAATATAATTGTGACCAAGTGTTTTTTTTTTTTGTTTGTTTTTAAGAGAAAGGAAAACAAATGTTATGTGCCATGAGTAGGATTGATAAGAAGGAAGGGTAAACTCGAATTTACAGTGTATGGGCTGACCTTTGAAAATGCCAGCCTTTGTTGTCAAGTACTGACCTGCTGCCGATGAGAGCAGTTTCACCTCTGCAACACCACCTACACACCTTTCTGCAAAAGGAAAGCAAATGCAGTTCATTTACAACAAACTTCTGAGAGTATATGGAGGGTAAATCTGTTTTTTTTAACTGGTGTCTGAAGATATAAAACAATACTATATTAAGCTTTTTTTTCCAAACTTTGTTTTGGATGTAATCCAGTTTACCATTTACATTCTGAATAACAGAAAAGACTACATCAAGACCTGACAACAAGCAGGAGCTTGAAGCCCAGGCTTGAGATGTAAGCGCCATCTCAATGTTCTCCCTAAACTGATTTGCTACAAAGAATTCTAAAACTTAATATGTACTATCTCTGCATAAATTACGCATATATATACATATTCTAGCCTGTGTTCAGAAATGAAAAAGACTTAATGCACGAAGTCAACTACTGTGTACAGCTTCACCATATATCTTGCATGCAAATGAGCCTATAATTGCACCACCTCTGTGATGTATCAGCATGTCATTGTGTTAAAAAGTGCACTCTCAACTGTTTAGCAACGCCCTTCCCAACATCTCACACTCATGCTCAAAAGTAAACATCAAGGATTTTCAAATGCTTTCAGACTTTTTCATTCATTGCCGAGTCATAACATGGCTCCTCTAAATTGCTGAAGAAGTGTTTCTATTATTTTATAACTTAATGAAATTGCATAGACTTTTCATATTGTTGTGAAATCATGATGGTGTTAGCAGGGGGAAAAAAACTCATACTCATCAGAAAAAAGACTGATTATCTTTAAATATTAGATAGTAAATTATGTCTGATTACAATCCATTTTGTGACCAATTTTTTCCATATTTTTCTTCAAATGGAAGATATCATAGCAACAAATCTAAGATCTTAAATTATGAATTGGAACTTGGAGGACATAATGGTAAAATAATGAGGAAACAACATTGCAATTAGCAACTGTTTATGGCACCATTTTGTAGAAAGTGCAGCTCATTCAACATCATTAGGCTTGAAAATTTCAACATGATTATAACAAAGTGAAATATTCAGCCTGGTTTGAAAAAAAAAATAGTTTTAAAAAAGGTGTTGCTCATTTGAAAGTATAGATAGAAAGTAAGACAGAATCTGTTGGTCATAAAAAAAACTGTTTTATCCAGTGCTATGTGCTCTATGAAATAAATTAGTGTTTACTTGTTTCTGTATGTTAAAGGTGCTCATTCCTGCTCTGATATCTATTTTATACAACACTTTTATTTCTAGTTTGTAGCAAAATAGCCATGACCACTCATCCCCCTCACATGCTGTTTTATGGCACAGGCCTCTATCCTTACACACCCCCACTCAGTCTTCTCTTGCATGCATTGAGGCTGGTAGGAACTCTTAACCACTGTTATGATTAAATGGCTGTTAGTTTGCATCAAGGTAACATTTTTTTCCCTTTCAATGCGATTTTTATTGCTTTTCTTGCTTGAGCACATATGAATTATGCAGCAAAAGGCCCATTGATGCAATTCTTATGCTGTGTGCTGCGGAGCTAAAGATAGAACAAACACCAGGTCAAGTTTATGCCTCCTCTGCTTTGAGCCTACATCTTTGTAAAAGCGCTGGAGGTCCAATGCAGAGGAGGCTTGAAAAGCTGTTAGTGTGTTAAATGGCTTGTAATCTTTGTCTTACAATTTATCTTCTGCATATAGCTGTGTATCTCTGACAGCATGCACACACAGAGGAAGTGAAGGAGGAGTTGTACATTAACATTATTAAAAGATGTGTGGCACAGTTGGACCACAAGCATTTGCAAAGTAGCTGTTTACAGGATGAGACGGCATTGGCGTGTGTGGTGTTGTGTGAATCTATGAAACTAAAAACTCATTTAATTTTATTCTAGACCAGCTGGACATTTGGGCATGTCCAGATGCTGTCAAATGCAGATTTTTTTTTTTCTCTTTTAGAATCATAAGCTCAACGATGGCTTTTATACTGTGTAAAATGTTGCTCATTATGGCCAGGATAGTATGAGATCTCCTTATGTGGTATTATATCATAGTATAAGCTGATTTTATGGAGTGTTGGAGCTGCGTCTTTGAAGACATCATCCATTTGCAGTCTAAGGGACGAGTCTGGTACATGGATCAAAACACTGCCAGCAGCAGGACTGAGGGACATGCAAACCTGGAATATTCAAGACACCTCATTTGCAGCCCAGGTGTCATGTCAAAATCCCCTTCATAGGTGGTGGCATAGAATAACCAGCAAGCTGTCATTTTGCTATGACAGTTGTATATGTAGACTAATATTGAATGTGATTTGCACGGAGAATCCATCGGCTCTTTGATGATCCAAATTCAAATGTTAATAATGAGAATGCAAGTATGTGCGGAGAATTTTCAAAGACTATTCAAAGTCAACATTTTCAGGATCTATTTTCCTCACTTCTTTAATATTGGCTTATATAAATGTCCCAATGTCATTGTCTGAACTTTCAGTGGAAGCTTAGAAGGCATTTCACTGGTTACACATGTCAGAGACAATTTAGTAGTCAAACGTGGTACAATTCAGCCTTGAAAAGATTCCTAAAATTCCTAGAGATGTGTCAACTTCAGGGAGGTTACTTTAGGTCAGTCACATGGAGTTTTCAATTAGACACTGCTGCTTGAAGTATTAAAATATCCTATCTCATTATGTACTGATGGATCTACCTTAAATTTTAATCCATAGATGGTCCAGGATGACAAATTTTAACTTTCCCAGTGTGACCAAGAAGTGAAAAATTGGACATATGTGAAACAGTGCATAAAAGTGTCTTGATTTTTTTTTTTTGTAATCCCTTAAAACTCTGCTAGATTGCCAGTTGTGTCAAGTACTTTCATTTATATTGTCAACAATTTCTCAGGAACAGGAGTATGTAACTCTGTGGGGTTAATAGTGATTCATAACTTACCCTTTGAGTTAGTGGTTCCCAACCTTTTTTCCTTGGCGACCCCCTTCATACATATACTAAAATGAAATGGACCCCTTGATCCACCCTGTGCTGAAATCAACATATAGTGTATTCTGTTTGAGTCCTGTCCTTTGATCAAGCCAAACATATAGCTTCACTTTTTTTCTTAAAACAGGAACAATTAGCAGCTTTCATTACTCCCAGATGTAAGTTGCTAAGTAACTGTACAGAAGAACGGAACTGTTTCCTAAAAATAAAACATTTATTCGTATTATTCCTGTCATATTATTATTTGCTTGCTTTTTTCTTAGTGTGAACATTAAAGGGTTAAAAAATAGCAGACCAGTTATAGTAAAAAATGAGTTGGAGTTTAGGGATTAAGGGTCAGCTGCTTATAAAACATCTACAAGATGCCTCCAACCTTCTTTTATGATCGAATTCTTATTTGTTCTGGGATATTTATACCACAGCAATTCATGGCAAATGTGATCTCAATGGCCTTCTAAAGATGCAGTCCAATTCAATTAACTAACCATTAAATTTACTTTGATTGTTAATTGACTGTTATCCAGTTTTTATGCTTGAACAAGCTTATTGTTAAACTAAAGTGTGGTACTTTAGATGCTACATTACTGATGTGTACAGTATGGATCATTTTTAGATCTCCCAAGCCTTTTTTGATGATTTAAATGATAAATCCAGGGAGGAGAAGCTGTTCTGAGGAAATGAATTGAAATTATGTAATTTTGCCTTCTCTGGGATTGTTTTAATTTTTAGTCTAAAGTATCATGGGACCTCAATAGATGTGCTTTATACCCTATAGTGACACACAAAGCACTCTAAAAAGAAATAATATAGTGCACATATAATGCAAATATACTTGAGAGCACAACAGAATTGATGGATAACATATATTTAATAGTTATGTCTATCAGTTAAGAGCTGAAAGCCTACAGTTTGATAGGGTCCTTCTGTGTCGGCTTATGCGGAAATGCGAGGCCAGCTTGTTGTATAGATGAGGTATTTCAACAAATATATTCCACAGCATCAAATGCAGCCATAGACTTTATATATGACTATTTCTGAAACTCATTTTGTGTCAAATGTGAAGTTAATATAGGAGTCCATAAATTTTCAGTATCACTTACAGCTTCTGTGGGCTGCCTCCAGAAAATCTATAGCATTATTTTCTACATTCAGATTTATTCTTTTGATCCCTGTGGTGTTTATTCATCTCCTATATACAGTAAATGGGAATGACACATGCCTGTAAGCTGGTAAGGCCACTCGCTGAGGACACTTTATCTCCCATGAAAGCAATAAGAGTTTCATGTGGGTTCCACTAATCTGTCATCATCCTCTTGCTTAATTGAAGTCTATTCATTGATCTAATATGTGAGCAGATGTATAGTTCACATGTAGCATTTACAGCTTACCTCGCATTACAGCCATATTTATGTCCTTTAAGAATTCAAGTGCAAAGACGTCTGTATCTTATACGTTTCTTTTAGTAAATAGATACCATTCATAGTTCCTATACTGCTCCCCCCTTGCTCAGATCTGACCCTGTCAGAAGGGATGCTGCGCAGTCTTGCTTATAATTGACAGTAAACACTGGACGTAGAGAGTTTAAATACTCTGCATGTAAATTATTCCTTGGCTTCTTCTGTCCACCTCAACTGATCCCAAAGAGAGTGCATAAATGAGCAGATGCTCGCGTTGATTGATTACTTTAACATAACCAATTTCCAGTAAAGTGTTCTGAGACTGAACAGGTTAATCAATTTCCTTTGAGGACTGTGTAGCTCATATCGTATTTGAATTACTTAACATTTATGACCATGCATGCCTTTTGCGTTACATCAAAAACCTAACAGCCACTGTGGTTGTGTATGAGCACTGTGGCACCACCGCAAGGCACTGAAAATTAAGAGGAACCCTGTCCACACACCGTTAGTGAAACGCTTTCCCAGCATGCCGCACTTTACTCCATTACATCAGCTGTAATCCAGAGTGACAGCAGCCAATGACCTACGTGACACGTATGCCAACAGCAGGGTCTCAATTATACAGCGTGAAATTGTTACTGTCTGAATTCTGGTTGAACTTTTACAACTTCATGCCTGTTTGCGCCTGAACAATGTTGAACCCACCACAAGGCAGTGTGGGCAGTCAGGCTGCTGTGGGTGGGTTTCATGGAGGAATGGAGAGCACTGCTTGCAGGCTCTTCAATCTCATTAAGCATATTGTGCTGGCAGAATGAAAGCAGAGGTGTTGTGGCAACACCTAACCAGTACAACCACAGGAACCGGGAATCTCTGTGGCTTAGTAAAACCACACTGCAGATTGTTCTGTTAATTGCATTTGAGGAGGATGCTACAGCTTGTCACATGACCAAGTCTAAAGAAATCCAAAGAAAGAAAGAAAGAAAAGAAGAAAAATAAATTATTGCGGTTTTTGAATGTCTTGATCTTATTTGACATTAGTTTATTTATTTATTTATTTTTTTACCTCGAGATCCCACCCTTTGTTGTTTGAACATTAGCCCAAAAAATGACCCCTCAAAAACATGCATGACACTAAAAGCTAAGTGAATTAGCTGCATTTACATGTTTTCTTTCTTTAAATATTGTCAGAACTTTGTACTGATTCATCGCTGTAACTTACTCATCTTATTTTTAAGAACAGTATTTATATGTCATTAGGAACTAAATAAACAAAACTTGCTTAATTTGATGTCACTGAAACATAAAAGAAAAAAAAATGGTAATGTTCTGAATGAACTCCACCGCCATGAAGCAGTACAGGGTTTCCTTAAGATGCCGTGTTGGAATGTCTTGCCATGTCAATATCGCTAAAATATTAAAATAGATTTCCATGACAAAAATATATATTTTAAAATGCGACCAATATCTAATTATAATGTTTTCTGAACCTTATTCAAGTCGTCTCAATACATGACAAAATAGTGCGGTCATTAAGTGAAGAGAGTCGATATAACCACCAAAATTAAGATTTACAAAGAGAATAAGTACAAAAAATAAAAAGTGACAGTACTGAACTGCTGAATTGAACAAAAATTACCTGCTTCCTCTTATTGATCCGTGGGACCTGTTGACAACTGAGCCTGGTAGGAGAAGGATGACTGGTGATATGCAGCAGTCTTTGTTTGCCAGAAAGTAGCACACATGGAAGTCTGTGCTTAAATCAAAATTAAATCAAATCAATTTTTATTCATAGAGCACTTTTCAGGCACAAAGCAACACAAAGTGCTTTACATAATAAAAAACAAATTATCCATATAGAAAACAAAATTTAAAACCCTTCACATACCAGGGTATATACACACACACTCACACACAAAGTGCATGTACCCCTCCCCCAACAGTTGCCATTGTGTCTTGCAGTCTTGCAAGAGTGATTACAGTCAACACAGAGCGTCAACTTCCTCAGTACACAGTCACAAATATACAGTATACATGTCAGGAAACCAGACTATGGTGCTGTTGCTATGCAGAAGTTACATCTTCACAGTTGGAAAGTCAAGATATGTGCAGCAAATGAGACAAGGGGTTGAACTGAATAAATCCCCCTGGTAAACTCAGTAAAGTATGTGAACTTAATTGTTAAGTTAATTATATGGATTGAAATGTGCTGCTGGAAAACATCTGAGTCCAATCAGAGAAGCATGGCTGAAAGTTTGTTAGGTGGTTGAAACTGCAGTCAGTGGAAAGACTTTAGATTAGATTAAATTAAATATATTTAAATGAAAAGGATTTAATGCTGTCAACTCACCCAAGATGTGGCCTCCATTAGCAAAACTTTGAATAGTTTGTAATTTTAAAGAGTCTAATGGCTTAAAGCTGGTTGCAATCTCAGTTCACAAGTCTGCCAATTTGTTACCGATGCTCTGCACACTGAAGTTGAAAAAAATAAAAAGTGGCTGCTGAGTAAAAGCATGAGCAGTAAATTAAGGTTGAATTGTTAGGAAACCATGTGTGGCCTTGCATATGCCATAAGAATTTCACTGCATGTAAATGCAAAAGCAGTCTCCTATGTGGGGAGTATTGTGACGGTACCAGAAGGCAGCTTTGACATGGGTAGTGGGTAGCATGCTTTTGATTGCTCAGTAGTAGAGAATGTTTTCAATTGAGTTTCCAACTGAAAGAAAAAGAATGGGCATTGATTAAGCAGAAATACGAACTAACACTTCTGTAAAAGGAGCGGGCCATCTTCTGAAGATACACACAACTTCCTCAAGGTTTATAAATAAAAAAATAAATGCAGGTCATTCCAACTTGCCATTTACCACAATCCCTCAGCTTGTGTTAACTCAACACTGCGACTGGAGTTCTATTCAATAGAGACACGATCATTAAAAAAAAAAAAAAAACATGTATCTATTTATGGGAGAGGTTGAAGCGACCCATTAAAACAGCCTAGAACAAACAAACACTTCCTCGGAGGAATGCTCTGTTTATGTAAGAAATAGGAATCAAACTGGGGACTTGTCAAATTAAAAACACAACCCAACAGATATGTGAATGTGACCAAAACATTGCACTAAAAATAAAGTACAATTTGATTTGGTGTTGTTTACATATATTTACCTCTGTCATTCTTTCTTCATCGAAAGTTCCACACATAGAGAACTAATTGTTTCATTTGTGATGTGTTTGGCATTGTGTATGATGCTTTAAAAAGTGAAAATTTATTTGGAAAACTGATGCGACTTCCATGCCAGGATTGTTTAGTTTGGCTCTGGTTGTGGCAGGTTAGTGTAAATGAGAAACTGCATCATGGAAAAATGAAAGCACTCATGTAAGCCATAAAAAAAATTAATAGAGTTACTTTACTCTTGAGAAGCTTGAGTTGTATCCACTGAAAATGCTGAGCAATCATGATACAAGATGGCTGACTTTACCCTTTCACCCAGTAAACATAAATCTGATTCTCTGTGCAGCCCCTCAAATATCTGTAGTGCTGCATTTTAATTTATAATATTATTTCAGTTCATCAAATTACTCTTTAGAAATTTAAGTGAGTAGTTTCAGTTTTAAAAATATCCTGACATTTTCATAATGAAGGTATCTGACAACTAGCTAGTTAGCTAGCTAGCATGTTGTCAGGTGGTATGGATTCATTACTGAATCCTGCAGCGATGTTAAGGGCCAGGTCTGCTTTTTACTTGCTTTAAATGCCTAAAAAAAACAAATGTTTTGTGTTGAAAACTGTGTTCACTTGACTCAAACCTTTAAAACTCTGCTTACATTTAGTAAAACTCGTTGCAATTTTTCTCTCCTGCAATAATAATCCCTGCTGGTAGTATAATATGTGCAGTGTCAGAGGTGTCAATTTCAGAAAGGAGGTGATTTTCTTTAATTGTAAATTTGCTGTTTGCTACAAATGCCATGAGCAGAGATCTCATACCGACACTTACAAGCTGATTTGAAATAATACCATCTGCATGGATATCACTGTGCAAAATTAAAGATGTATTATAATCCTTACAGAAGCTCAGCATCTCTGAAGATAGCAGCTGTTTTTAATGGAAAGAGTGCAAAGGATGACCAAGCAATCTGCTTTATTGTTATACTAGACAGCTGAGACAAAGCATTATCTATGTCTTATATAATATCACAATAACACCATTTTATTTTGTGTCACTTGTCCATTGCAGCTTCTTGTGATTGACCCTGTTGCAAATTGTGTAATTTAGTTTTTTCCTAACCATGTGATTTGGGAATCGTAGATGTCTTGCAGATGCATGTTTATAGAACCCTTATTTATTATTGCTATTATTCTACAAAGATAGCACTAATTGCAGTGGGACTTAAGCATTACTTTTGTTTGTTCACCTTGGCCAATGCAGCCTGAAGCCAGAACACACAGTTTTCCCCAAAAATAAACATTGTGAAACCTTATTCTGTCTATGTTTCCCTCTGTGTGCTTTTATCTTCTCTCATTAGGATGAAGGAAGCGGCGGCTGGTTTTGGGAGGACATACTCTGACATGGCCACAGAATTTTAATATAGAGATGCATTAATACTGCATTTTTGCACAAATCATGATTTTCATAAAGTTAACAATCTTTCTCATGGAGGACTTCTTTGATTCCTCATCTGAACCTGTTACTGGTTGACCTTTCTAAGCATTTTTGCAGGTTTTTCTTCACACAGACGTATAAATCCTTAATTCCTTCAAAGACTTGGAAGGATGTAGCAACCAAACTGAGCACTAAAGACCTGTTAAAGTGCACTTAGAATGTTTGATGCTCCATTTCCACCCATGACTCTTGCTAAATCTCTTTTTATCTCTACAAGTTTATTCAGTAAATCACAACTAGCTCTTTCTCTTTTGGATTTCAAACCATTGTCACTAATTGTGGATGTTCTGTTTTGTCTCTTCCTGTCTTATTGTAGGTAACCGGATAAGCCCAGAAGAGACAAATGTGACCAGGAAGTGTTGTACAAAGTGGATCTTCTTGACATGAATCACTATGTGTTTGGATACCTGACCTGACCAAACGGCACAAACCTGCTACTGTGAGTACAACTGTCATGCACTCAGTTCGTTGGAAAATCAATTTTTGGGGTTTAAATCACAACTTTGATCAATCTATCAGTGATGCTATCACTTGAAAGGATAATGGTTTAATGTTTTCCAATATCCCAAATTTGAACTAGAAACACATCCTGACCATGATGTTCAGAAGTTTCCCTGAAGTGCTAGAAAAAAAAATTCTGCACCATTGAAATCTTTTCATTCTCAAAAATGAAACGTAAAAGCTGTTAAATCAATCACAATTTCAGACTCTGCTGTCAGGCTCTTTTAGCACTTGGAATCATTTTTCACTGACAGCAAAATTTTTTCAGACTGTTGATTTTTTTTTCTTCTTCTTTTTCTTTAACATCATCATCATCTGTTACTGTCAAAATTCTTGGCTGTTTTCCTGCTTTATGTTTGCATCAGGAGATTTTGTCCATACTATTTCCACAATGGCAAAAGAAAGATGTTCCTTGAACTGTCAAACTCAAAAAGTTTAATTTTAAAATGTTTTTTTTTTTTTTTTTTGAATAGTTAGTATGCTTACTTTTCAACATGTAGCTCCAGATAATATGGTGTAGCAATACATGCCAGTTTTCAGGTTTTTTTGCTTGTACAATAAAAACTCATACATTTAGGAGTTTCATGGCGTATATGTGCCAATAACATACCTGGAAAAGAGGAATCAAATGTTAGTTCACACACTGAGAGAAAGTTGGAGACAGATGTGATAAAGATGCATATCACCATCTGTAATGCAAAGATATATTAACATTTATTTATAGTATATTAGAAATTAAATGTAATGCTATATATTTTACAATACAATCTAAAGTGCCATAAAAACTCCATTACCTGTAAAAACGCTGACTGATGAAAATGAAGGATTTTTAATGGTCATGTGACTGCTCTGGCGTTACTGGCTATTGCCTTATACAGGCAAGTGCTGAATTTGGTAAAGGATCTGTGATGGTGTGACATAACTAGTAAAAACCACACCCGTATCAGGTTCCTTTTGCAAAGCAAGAGCAAATCTGAGTCAATCTGTGACTTTGAGGGCTGATATTAAAGACAGGGCTCCCAGACTAAAATGGCTGTTGAAGCTGACTTAACTCAAGGTCACTTGCAGAGACTTGGCTTAAATAAGTCCCACTTTTGGATTAATGTGGATTAAACTAAACCAGTTGCAGGACTGATGATTAAAACTAATCTAGAACTAAGTTGATTAAATTAATCCTACAAAGGGTAAGGTTTAACTTCGGCTCAGAAATGTTTGCAGGGGACTAGGGACTGGGATCTGGATTATTTAAACAAAGACCAATATGCAGCACAAAGGCCTGTCACCAGACTATTTGTAGACAGGAGGAATCCAAAGATTTTTTTTTTATTAAATAACTTTTCAAGATGCTGTACATACAAAGGATTTATTTTTTTAGCTAAAATGTAAGTAATGACCAAGAAGACTTTCATTTCAGTTAGGTCAGCAGCTTCATCAGAATGATGAAGTAATGATGGTGGTTTTCTGACTATCATTAAGAGAAAAATCAAGAACTAAAAAAAACTAAAATAGAAAGAACAGAATGGAGACAGCATGAATACGGACGTTATGTGTTTCCTTGTGCTCCAGTCAGCTCGCTCTCTGATTGGCTGCATTCCGTTCTGCATCACAATCCTCATAGTCACAGTTCAGGAGTCGTCGGCTTTCTACGTGATGATTTTTGGTCGTAAATATTGAACATGCTCAATACTTCCAATTGCCGGGATGAATTCGATCTTAACACACCTCAGACCAAATGATAATTTTAGAAGAAAATAATACAAGACTTAAAAAAAAAGCGTGGCTCAGTGGGTAGAACGGCCATCTTGTAACCTCAGGGTTGACCCACGGCCTGTTGAGCTCATGTCGAGGTGTCCCTGAGCAAGACACCAGCCCCAAATTGCTTCTGATTGGTCATGGTTTAGCACCTTGCATGGCAGCTTCCACCATCAGTGTGTGAATGTGTGTGAATGGGTGAATGTGATGTATAATGGAAAACACTTTGGGTATCCTTCCAGGTACAGAAAAGCACTTTATAAAACAGACCATTTACCAGATATTCGCCATCCTTGGTCGGTAGGGGCCAAAATCAGCCTGATAATCTTTATGTGAGTACTTAGTATAACTTAATCCAGGACTTTGTAAATTTAGACTAACTAGGACAACTTTAAAGCGAGATTAAGAAAGTGATGGCTTAACTAGTATAGATTAGGGGCTAGACCTGGCTTACTCTAGGTCCTGTCTACGAAACCGACCCTAAGAATGGTGAACATGAAGTCATTATCTGTTGAAAATAAAACCACATTTTTGTAAAAGTTTATCTTCTAACTTAATTTTATGTTGAATTAATCACATTATATTCTTCTGCAACCTTATTTACCTTTAGAGGCTTGAGTTTGAGTTTTAACTCTGTTTTGAGGTTCTTGCTGATGACCTTTTTGACAGTGTGTGATTATGTCCATCAGACTACGAGCACTTTATACACCAAGAATAGAGGAAGGTACAACCAAATACTAGTATGTTTTTTTGTTTTAAAGTCCATTCTATTACACCAGTAGTCCTGGTGCCTTGTATGGATTTATTAGTTGTTGCTTTTCTATATGTTCCACTACATCACTTAATCATTTTTTTCATTTCTCATGAGGGGGTTTGGGATCAATAGGTTATCTCTTCTTTTCTGAAAGTGATAGAAATCAAAGAAATCTCTGCTGCAGGTCCCTTATGAGCTCTCCTTCACTCAGCGAACATCTGTAACTGTACCAGGATCAGCCCGATTACTACCCTGCTGTGTACTGAATCAGGCACATAGAGATTGCCACTGAAAACCAAAAATGGCATGAAAAATTAAAACCACCAAGCACATTTGTGCAGTAACATTTTCCTGATAAATCTAACCCTGAATGTGTCTCTGGTACATCATTTGCTGTCCTTGTTGAATGCTCTGAACAACACACAAAGAGTTAGGAGCTCTAAATTATGACTCTGGGAGCTTTGAATAGAAATAAACACAAATTCAACACAGTATAACTGGATGCATTCATGTGCTAAAAAAATAGGTCATATAGGGAATTCTTTTACCATTTAAACTGATTTAAAAAAAAGAAAATTTACTTTGCGGTGGAGAGTAGTAGTAGCAAAGTAGAGGAAACTCGTCTGCCTGACAGCTCACAAAGATAGCACGACTCACTCGACCTTTTTATCCCAATAATGCGAATACGTCAAATTTTCTTGCTGTAGAAACTCAACTAATCTTCTTAAAGCCATCCTGCCACATATAGACAGCCAGCATTTACGCTGCCTGCAGTGCATTGATTGGATGATATGAATCACTTCAATGGGACAAACACTCAGCAAAACCCACAGCATTTTGATTTACAAAGTTGGATTACCGTCTTAAGCCGTCTCCCCAAACTGTTCTGCTCCTTTCTCATTTTATCGTTTTCTCTTTCAGAGGAGAAAATTGCCGTCATTTACTGCTGTCACAGCAGGGCTCATTGTACCCCCCCATTATCCTAGGGACAAAGCTGCTATGACATTGACTTAATCCCTGCTTGTTTCAGTTTTGCTTTTGGAGGAGAAAACAGATAATGAGTTCAGGTAAGTGGTTGCAAGGAGCAGCATATCTGAGCTGAAATGGACAACAATGATTGAAAGAGTTCAGAAAAGGATAAAATGCAATCTGCCAGGCAAATTGGTTCGATTTCTTCAAGAAAGTGCACATGTTGGGCCTCCCGGTGAGGTTTCTTCCCCTTGAGGTTGATGAAAAACTTTGTGGAGGACTAAACTGGCCTCTGGGAATGTCACACATTCTGAAAAACACAGACAGACATGTTAGAAAATCCTTATCGCTATGAAAAGTAAAGCTCAAGCTGTCCAGGCAGAAGTCAGGCAAGGTTTTGGGAGGTAGAGTTGTCGCTCTGAAAACATAGGCCTGATCATTCACTGAGATATAAGGATATCTGTCCTGCAGAACTCACTGTCTCTGATAAAAACTTCTTTTAAAGAGTTAAATTACAGATAATATGAGGTATGTTGCATTCTAAATGTATCCAGTCATCAATTTCCACTCCTGATTCATCGTGTTTAGCTGTCAAAGCTATGTCAGCTGGCAAAGTTTACTTAATTTTACATATATATATATATATATATATATATATATGTGTGTGTGTGTGTGTGTGTGTATTGTGTGTTGTGTGTTAGTTTGTCAAAAGTGTGAAAAAAATTCCACCAAACTACATTTTCTCTGCTGCGCTTCCTTCTCTTATTTTTATTTATGCATTTTTAGCGGGAAATTGCATGAGGCAGGAGTCTGACAGCCTTCAGCAAATTCAATCAAACAGGTCATTGCTTTTTTCTAATGAAATCGCAGGCGTTGTCAAATTGTCTACAGTTTTTGGAAAATTTCTGTCTGACGGACAGATTTAGAGTTTTTGATGTATTGGATCAACTTAATGAATTATACCACATGTATGTCTTGTAATTTATTTTGCCACTTGGGTAGAAGCATGTTTTCTGCTCTTTAAACCAGCATCAGATAAACTGTGCTTCAGTTGGTCTACCCTAATAGTTTATTTTCCCTTAATTAAGTCAATCACCATCAGCTAAGTGACACCTGTTTTGCTTGTTATCAGCATCTTGCTTATCACTTCCATCAATAAGGTGAGAAGGTGCCCCTTCCCACATCAGAAGAGGCCCAGTGAGCCATTAACACATATTTGGTACTGAGAGAAAATAAAAATAAAAGCAGCTTATAGAGGCAGAGCGGTCCGTTACCAGTCCAGTGCTGGACTTTTTACCCAGGAGACAAAGGTTTGTAGTTACTATTTATCTTTATACTACATTTATTATTTTATTGCTTTAACTTAAGAAAAATATATTTAAACATCATTCACATCAGAGACATTGAAACTCAGGTCTATACCTTAAGTATAGATGTAATATAACTGCATCTAGTTTAATGACACAATACAAGGAGCTCAGGGAGGATAAGTGTGAGTTAAACCTACCAGGGTGTTGGAGGTGATGGACGTGTTAATAGAAGATGAGTCATCAAGAAATTTTTAAAGGCCTCAGCTCTGATAGCATCTGGTAGATTATTCAATAATTATCCATACAAATACAAACAAGAAAATTTTGGATTGAGATTGCCTGGTGCAGAGATGACCACTGCAGCAGAGTATATTCTTTAGAAGGGACTTGGTGAAGATGTAGAATATGCCCATATCATTGTAGGCAAACAATAGTCATGTGAAAAATACTCAGGAAATCAGCAAGAAGTAGACTGATGTGCAGTTTTTGCTAATCAGACACAAAATAATCTGATGTTACTTGTTAGGATGAGACAACTATGTCCTGTACCAGAAACTGACTTGCCTAATAAGTTAGACATATCTTGGTTTTTTGCTTCCTTGTTTGAAAGCGCAGAGTGACATGACTTTGCATTTTTGACTTTGGCCTTTTGGTTAGACTCCTAAAACATTCTGATTAGTTTCAGGAAGCGAAACGGTTTTGGGTTGTAATAGACTTACTTGTTGAACGTACAGCTTGTTGACATTGTTTGGGTTTTGTGCTGCTTTTAAGTGCCTGTCTGTGACGTCTGTTTGATAGAAATGTTTTTCTCCGTGGAATTAAATTTGCCTGTAGCCATCAGAATAACATGTTGCTCTTTTTTGTTCTCTTTGTTCTTTAATTCAGCATCAGTACAAGATTTATGAGGCTGTCCTTCATGAGGATACTCTCCAGTTTGTTTGTGCAAGCAGCTTGTTGTCACACATTGACAGTAGTTGTAGCTCTGATCTCAGCATATCTAAAAAATAAAAAAAAGTGCTATTGCATTTTTTTTTTTATTATTGTACTGTCTTAAACAGTGTTATATTTCCTAAAAGACATACTGCAGTTCTTGCAGCTGATTAGCCATATTTATGGGTGAAAGGTGGTGCATTCTACTGTCTTTAGAAGCATGCACCAACTAAATAAAGCCCTAACTTTATAAGCATTAAAACTAAGATGACATTTGTTTTGATTTTAAATAAATGTGCTTATTTGATGTAATAACTAAATGTCTGAGAATTATACCATATGGCATGTGTTAATGATTCATACTAGTGAATAAAAACCAAAAAAAGACAGAAACATCTTATTTGATGCATTTTAATATTATAAAAAGGTATATCAAGTGTTTGTTGTCATTGCCATTTTTAAATACCCAGGCAAGTAATTACTGCATGACTCAATACATTGCTAAAATTAACCTTTCCCAATAAATGACAGCATAAAGCTGTCATAAAAAGGCATTCATCTATCTTCAAATGATATCATGTACCCATCTGATATGGTGGGAGAGTCAAATAATGAAATAGCTCATTTTACTTTAAGCAATTAGCTAAAAATAGTTTCATAATGTGCTATAGCGTCACAAATCAATCTTATTCGATTTATCCAGAGTAAAAAGAAAATATGCTAGACTAAATTTGCTGAACCTGGGAACTGCCTTTCTGCCCCCTCTCATCTCAGCAAGATATCAAAAAGATGATAGCAAGTTAGTATCACCCTGTGATCTATTGATTGCTCTTGTCAGCTTTGGCAATCTGGCCTCATCTATCGGTCTGCACTCATATTATTTAAGTTCCCTGCAAGCCAAGGTAAGCCTGTCCTCTACCTGACAAACTGCAGCTCGCTCCATCATCCATCCAGCACCACTGGCCTCATTGGCTTCCTCACAGCAGTGCACAAGAGCCTTCTCATAGTTCACTAATCCCCCTCATTAAGCCAGGCCCCAAGGCTCTCGTTACTGTTCATCTATTCCCACAAGCCTTGTACCATACTTGTTGCTTTCATCTTTGGCAGCATGTGCAAATGTCATGAATTTGCCATGTGCAGTGCAGTATGTGTGTCAGGATGTTGATGTCTCTGTTAGCTGTAGGGACAGATAATATGGAGAAAGTCAGCTGTGTGTTGTTTTTTTTTTTTTTTTTTTTTTTTTTCAGAAGAAAAGGAGTCGAGTGGATATCAAGATTTTTACTAACCAAGTTGTAAAGATTTCATGTGTGAATTTGGTGTTGGACTCTGGGTTTTGCCTCTGGACAACATCCATCTTTGCCTTTCATGTTGCAATTTTATCTTGATATGTTATTTGTATACAAAGTCACTCTGAGGTTCATGGGACAAAACAAATTACAGCCTGAAAATTTCATTTTTTTTGAGTATTTCTGTACATTCCTCCATTTCTGTAAAGGTTGCAGCAAAGCCAAAACTATTTAGGAGACGTGTTTTAACTTAGGCTAATCTAAAAGCTAATCTTTTGGGATTTCCTTATTAAAAGCCGGATATTTTGATTCATTCTGGAAACAACTGAGACAAATTGGCAGCTGCAACATTGGTGGCCAGCCTGGATCTGACAACCTCTGCGATGCAGCATGCCCATCCAGTCATATAACACCCTCTGATAAATCAGAATCAGAATCAGAAATACTTTATTAATCCCTTTGCAGGGAAATTCATGTTTTCGGTACAACCTGTTCAA
>JBAFTA010000022.1:4343362-4363898 GCA_036919975.1 Melanotaenia parkinsoni
CAGCTTTTTGATAAATCATTTTTTTTATTTGACTACATGTATGTGATCATAGTTATCACAGCCGTGTGTGTGTGTGTATGTGTGACTGCAGTTTATTGCCTTTAAAGATTAAAATCTTTCTGTTAGCATCAGTAAGATTAGTGACTAACACTTCACTGCTAGGTTGTTTTCAACATTTAGTTGAGCCTACACATCTGCTGGAGGCCAAAACTAACAACAGTCCTCATCATGTTCAACATTACCAAAACATCAACCACCTGCACATTACCAGGAATATTTTATTTGCCAGATAAAATGAAAAACTTTGGCTCAGCTGGGTCTTTAATTCTACTAAGGACATACTGAACACAATGTATAACGTGTACAAACTGGGTCTGTGTAAAGACTCAATGCTGATTATGAATAATTTGCATGCCTCTCTCGGGATATATTCCTCAGCTACAGCCAGGTTGTGTCCTGCTGCTTCCCACCTGCTTTGTAGAACAACATCCTCCACATGATTTCCCTCTGAAGGGGAATGCTCAACCAGAAATCCTACTGTACATGTGTGTGACGTGTATGTGCATAAAAAATATCTAAGAATTCAGCAGAATTTGTTCTTAGTCTCCTGAGTTCATGTCATGGTCTGTGTAATTGTTTCTCTGTTCAGATTGGGTTTTTAGTTTTCTTTTAGGATGCGTAATATTCTCTGTTCCTTTACCCTTGGTTTACTACTAGTTAAAGTTTTCATGTTCTGGTTTAATTCATATTCTCATAGTTTATTCTTTGCTCAATGTTATTCCTTTCCTCTGCCTATATATTTTCTTTTTGCTTACCTGTGTTCTGTCCATTCTTGTATGCCTTGCATATTAAGCTTTGGATTTCCGTTTTCCCAAGGTCTTGTTGGTTTTCCTTCTCAGGCATTTCTATTCAGTATTTCTCAGAAAAATGTTAAAAATAATTACGTTTATTCTTCACCAGATGCTGTAGCTGCTGCTTTTCATCATCCTTATCCTGCAACCTCATGAGAGTTAATGATAATAACTGGGCGAATGGAGCAAATCCACATGAAAGTAGATTGAATCTCATTTAAAAAAACATAGATACAAACATGTTTCTTTAGCTTGCTGGATCTGAAACAATGTGATTGCAATGATTAAAAGTTTCAGTCTTGTGTTTCAGCCACACATCTCAGTCACAAACCCTTTTTGATACTTTGATAAAAGCTGTGGCTGCTTTTCCTATTAATCGTGAATGCAGGGCTGCTTCTGATATCAGCAGCTTTCAAAGCTATAAAGACATAATGGACTTGGCTGTGGATGTAAGTTTTTATGTCTCCCTGCTTTGCTCCACTGTTCTACATAGCTCTTTTAAAATGTCTTTGTTTGCTCCAGCTCCTATAAAACACTAAAAGATCAATTGTGCTGCCATACTTCTTGATTTCAGTGTGTACAGTCAACTCCAGCATAATGCTGACTGCTGTTACACAAGCAGAAGCATCCATCATGCATATTTACGTGCAAAACAAGTCACGCTTTTCCCTTTCAATTACATTTTGATTTATTTCTTCATTCATTCAGCTTGTCATCGACAAACCACAGCAAGCTTTCAAACCTTTTCCTATTTCTACCAATCTGTTACACACCAGAGATCAACTAATTACAGTATCTATATCAGGCTGAGAAGCTCTTTCTGCTTCACCTGCACCATGGAAAATGTTCTGATCTGTACAAGGTTCCACTTCCTGATTTCCACAGGAGATATCGAGCTCCATTTTGAAGGATTCAGCACATTCACAGCAAAATGGATCCCTTCAGCAGACCATTGCTGTTCTTCATATCATTTTCTAATGGATGTGTTTCTTTCTTTAAACAAAGACGTGGTTCATGTTTTGAACAAGCAACATCTTGCCACTGTGGAAAGTCACCTCCAAAACCGCACAAGTACTTGTCTTTTGTTTGATGGAGACTCTAATTTGGTCTTTTTCTGTTCTCGGTCTAAAGCTGCTATAGCTGTAGCTGCAGACCAGTTTTTTTTTCTTTCTAAGGAATGTTTAGGACTGGGTGAAAAGCACCCAGAAGCTGGGATGAGATCTGGTTTAATTCTTTAAATACTATGAAGATAAAGCTTCTGTCCAGTCTTTTAGTAGCTCTTTTAATATAGGAAACATTAGAAGATCCTTCATGAAAGAAAGGAGCTTATTACATCTCAGGAGTCTTTGTGATCACAACTTTGTAAACTTTCTAATGGTTTTGTTTTACTAGATCCTCATGATGACTCAAACTGAACACATTAACTGTGTTATAGCAGAGCAAAATCAGAGTTTAGGGTAAAGTCATGAGCGAACAGATCCATCTATTTCGTGATTATTTTCCAGACAACTTCAGAATAAAAACTTTCAGATTTCATCACGCAGAAGTTTTGAATATCAGTCAGTGTCTCAATTTTAGTATCTTAAAAAGATTTAACATTAAATAAAAGTTGAATTGTCAAAACAATTTATTGTCAACAGATCATTTGAAGCTGATCAAATTTAGTTAAATCTGCTTATAAATACATTTGACAGGATTTTCATCACCAGTGCAATCACAAACAAACACAAACACAATGGCATGTTTAATCATTAGTTCTGTTCAGAAATTGACAACTTGAAACAATAAAATAAATAAATAAAAGCCTTTGTCCAGGACCAAGTCAATCTAAAATCCTATATAATTTTCAACTTTTAGCTCACAAAATCTATACTATATACTACTTTTCAATTTCATTAAATTAACATAAAAAACTAAAATTATAAGTATTAATACAGCTATTTGGTTAAAAAATTAAACTTGAATAAATATCGGACAATAAAATTAAAGAATGTTAGATTATATCATCTAGGTTATTTTAGCAATAAACAATGCTCAATAGCAAATACCAATAATAATTATTGCTGTCTAATATAAACTGGTAAACACGCAAATGTGAACTTCTTATGATCTGATCAGCTGGATGTTTAACATTAAAGCCTGCTCCTTGTCTCATTTCATCATCAATTTTTAATGAACATAAGTCATATCTGCATATGTAGACCAAAATATCTCACCGTATACTGTACAGCTATATATCATGATGGAAAAACATCTGTACCACTCCCATAAGAGTGATGCTCTCAGTCTGGACACCCTCATAAAGATTTTTTGACTTCAGCAACAGAAAGCATGATTTTGTTGCTCCCCTCTGGAGATTATATCCATCTTTTTTTACACGGTATGTTTTAAACTAAGACCGCATTGCCGTCATGCTTCCATACATACATTCCTACATCACACTCCTGTATCATTACACTGTTGGAATAAACAGTAGCAGCAGGCAACAGAATGAAATAGGATGTGGTCCATGCTTTATATGCTGTGAGTCAACTATTTCTGTAGCTTTCTTTTCCTTTGAGCTCAGCAGGGATCCCTCAGCATGCTAATGGAGAAATCACAATCCCAGTTATAGTTGAGGACATAAAATCATCTTAGTGAATTACTGCAGATTAACAATAACAACAAATATATTTCATGATTTGTCTGATTTAATTGCATATTAACTTGGAATTGCTTTGTGTTTTCAGTTAATTATTTCACGTGATGATTAATCAGTTTCACATCACAAATGAAACTCCCCCCACAGCACAGCCCGTCAGATATGAAGCACACCAAACTAGGCCACCTCTGCCATGTTGCACACAGCAAACAGGAAGAGAAACGGTATGTCCTAAATCAAAGTTTTCTTCGCTTCTCTACCCAATTCAGTGTGACAAACCCGCTCGAGCCGAACTAATGCTGTTAAAAAGCTCCACCAACTGCCATGTGCTTTTGTCTGATGTGTTTTTCTCACTGTGGAAAAGAGGGAAAGTTGTATTGGAAGTGAATGCAGAGTTCAACCCTTCCAAAAATAGAGCTCTGCATTTGCAATGCCATTTTCAAAATCTCACCTGTAGGATCACATCTGTTTTCCTCCCCTGGCTGTCTGATCTTTTCCACTGCATTATCCCTCACCCATCTCTCCTCTGTCTTTAGCTGCTTTGGTTTCATTCCGACATGAAGAGGGAACATGTAAGTTGAACTTGTTACGTTGCCTCTCGTTGCGTCAGCGGTATGCCCTGGGAAAAAAAGTCCTTCTTCCTCATAACACAATTTCACCAAAAATAAGAGCTCAAAACCCTAGACCGAAATGATAAATGTAATTAAAGAGATAATTTGTCTAATATAGCAGGGCATTTTTTATGATCAGCTAGAGATTACACTGAAGAACTACCAATACAACACAGTCTTCATTCCCATTATTTTGTAGAAGCAAACTATGTCAAAGTACTCCAAAGAAGAGAGAATTTTTGATTTCTAATTTTTTATATATTTTTGTTTTATTTGGCATATTGAGAGATTTTTGTCATGAGAACATGTTGCATGATAATCCGTCAGAGGGAGCTAAAAATAGATCTGTTTTGACACTATTATAAATTCTTATGCATGTGCTGTTTTTGTTCATTTCTTCTGTGATTTCTTTTTATTCTAAAAACTGAAATTGGGTTATATAATTATATGGATTTTATTGAACAAAACCACTAATCAAGAAAACACTTTTTTTTCAGATCACAACAGTTTAAAAACATTAAATAGGTTGAAAGAAACAAAAGTAAATAATTTTTCATTCAATCATTCAAGAAAAAAACATCCAGATCAAGTCATACATTAACATCAGAGCCCTTCTTTAAAATCCCCAACTCTCTTATCAACTTTGATAGATACTTTGATGCCTGGATCTCATGTGAGGATACTACAATTGTCTATAAAACCATCTGAAAATGAGTCTCAATGCATTTTTGAGCTCACTTCAAACATTTCTCTTTGAAGCATTGTTTAAAGATGGCCGAAAGACAGCTTTATGCACACCTGCAGCTTCTGGAGCAGGGGTATCCAGCTCTGGTCCTCAAGGGCTGCAGTCCTGCAGATTTTAGATGTTTCCCTGCGCTCTCCTCAAAAGTTTTTCAGTTTCTGCCCAAGTACATTGACATATTGATCTTTTATAGGTGTGCTGAAGCAGTAAACATTCAAAACCTGCAGGATAGTGGCCCTCGAGGACAGAAGGACAGACTTTGTCCTCAAGCTCTAGAGAATCTTATATTTAGGATTCCAGAGACAGCAGTTGCACACATTTTTTAACAGTATGTAGATCTTGCTTAAGTCTTTGTGAAATGTCCAATCTACTCATTCCTTTTACAAGGCATTGCCCCATTTTGCAGTTTTCATTTGAAAGTAGATCCTTCTATGTTTCTGTTTTCCCATACTGCATGAAAAATGCAACTTTTAATGTGAAACAACCTCCTTCAGTAGCATCCCTTTAATTAAGCTCGCCTGGGAAACAAATTTTCAAACCTGTCTGAGATTGTTATCAATGGTCTATACAGATAAGAGAAACAAGACAAACAAAATCTTCCACAGAAAAACTAAATCTAGATTATTCATGAACTGAAAATCTACATACAGAATCATCTGGAATACAGTACACAGATACATCAAGTTTTTTTAAATATTGCTAAACATCTAATTGTTACCCACTGTGTTGATATAATACTGTATTATTATCAAACATGTGATTTACACCCTTAAAAAATACTCACAACTCCCTCACCAAGGAAAATCAGATACAAAAAGAGAACCAGAGCAGAACGTACCACAGCTTTATAGCTTCCTTTATGAGGTGTGAAAGTATTGAATATTTGAAATACAGTGCATCCTGGATGTCTTTCTGAGAATCCTGTCCTGTCAAACGAAGCAGTGAGCAGCCAACAAAGATCAATGAAATGGATTTCAGGAGACTGTAGCCCCACCACCAGGAGTCTGACAGTGCATGCACTCTTTTCCTGACTCTCCCTTTCACTGTTATATTTCAATCAATGGGTTTTGGTATAGACACCCCACTGAGCTTGTCAAGTTGAAGTCAGTCCTGTATCCACTGCATGTGATGCTGATGCAAAATCTTCACGTGACAACACAGGTGATAAAATTAAATTAAATTTACACAGAAAATGTTTTAAAATGTAAAAAAAAAAAATCCTGCGTTTTAATTGCAATGTTGATGCAAAGTACTGACACATTACTATGAAGTCAACTTTCGTGTCCATATTTGGATTAAAATCTGATTTTTACTCATAATCAATGACTTCTGAGGTTGCACGGTACATCTGCATTTTGCTGTTTTTTGGAGTTTTAATTCAATGTTTGGTGACATTTCCACATCTGTGCATTAGTGATCCTTGACTGAACTGGTTTAGCTAATTGAGCTGACAGAGACTGTGTGACAGAGGTGATGAAGTCATTCGGGGAAGGTTTCCTCAGATAGAAAAGAAAATCATTGTTTAATTTTTGCTGGAAAACACAATATTCACCTAGGGCAGGACTACTCAGTTCTGTCCAGGAAGGGCTGCAGTCTATCAGGTTTTCAGTATTCCCATGCTCCAACACACTTGGCAAAAATGAATGAGTCATTGTGAAGATAAGATGCTGGACCCATTTAATTTGGGTCAGGTGTGTTGGAGCAGGGATATATTGAAATGGACTACAGCTCTCTTAAGACTAAATGAGTAGTCCTGATCTTAAGCATTCTAGCGTCTTAATATTAATTTTTGGCTTTAGCAGCCAAACAGCAGATACTTCAATTAATGCTCCAGTGTGTAGAACCTAGTGGCATACATTTCTAAATGCAACCTCATCAGCTACAGTGGGAATGAAAAATGTTTGGTTTGTCGCTTCTGCTGGTGGTTGGAAAATGGTCGAAGACTCGAGTTAAGTCAAACAAGAGACTAGGGCTATTCTATCCTCACTTTTTTTCTTCTTTTTTTTTCTTCCTCATCCCTTAAAAGTGGAACACCTAAAGTTATTGAATGTGTATAATGAAACGCATATTATAATTGGTCTATTGTTGCCAAAAAATGTCATGTATCGCAGGCTCTTTTTGTAATTCACCACTGGTTGTCAAGAGAAGCTAATGCAACAGTTGGGAAATAGTTTGGAAAGAGGAAAGTGTGCACTCGGAGCACAAGAAAACGAAGGTCTCTGGAAAAAAAGATGCTTAGTTCAGCTGATTTCTCAAAGCAGCTGCGTACACTCTACTCATTGGGCACAGTTGGACAAAAGTGCTGATGCTCAGGGAATTACAAAAAAAAAAAAAAAAATATGGACACCAGCCTTGTAGTACTTCTCTTGCTTTGCTGTGGTTCACCCACTTTCACTGAACTTAAATTAGCTTGACTAGGTGGCAAAAGTGATTAAATTCCACCTTAATGAGTTGTACTGTGGCAGCAGAACCACTTCTACCCAGTTTCACCAAAACACTGGACGTCTGAGGATGTTTTGTGGTTTCTGGTTCAGGGATGTGTGGGGTCTGTGTGTTGGGGCTGCATAGATTGGACTGTTTTCAGTGCAACCTACAGATGGCTGATTCTATGGGGATTTGGGGAGTTTAGAGATCAGGTCATCACCCTGTCATGTCCTTTGAGATTTTCCAGACTATTTTTTCTAGTTAGGTGGAGATCACTCTTCGGTTGGAGAACACAGTTCTTCTTTTTCCTAACAGAAGGAGATAATCATTGTCAATAACCTACATATATGTGTAATTTTTGCACAGTTGTTTGAGCTGAACTACAATTTTGACCATAATCTGTAGGTGAATCTGACCCAAACAGATCAGAGGAAGGCAGGACGTTAAAGCTGAGCTTCTGTGTGCTGCTTCAGTGGTCTCAACATACACAGAGGTCCACTGAGCACTATAAATACCAGCTGTCTTTATTGTATGAGCCTTGGCTGATTAGATATCTTTCTCTAGTTTTTGTGCCAGTCGCATGACGAAGAGAGGCAGCAGCATCTGCTGTGTGACTGGAGTGTTTGTTGCACAGAATATGCAGCAAAGTGCATCTCACATCAAAGAATGTTCAGTATCTCCAAATCGCTGCCTGCTTTAATCATACATTACTTTCTATTCTTTTATTATCTTCTATTATTTCAGAATCTAATTAAAAGGGAACCTTATCAGCCTTTGAAAGCACATCTCGTATTGAGTAGGAAACAAAAGTTAATCCTGTTATTGTAGCCGGAGTACTGGCTGACTCAATCACATGAGGATTATTTTGATTTGATCTGAACCTTCTATTCTAGCAGTCATCTTCAAACACATTTTAAACACCATGCATTATCTCCACAAGGGAAACCTCACATCAGACATGTTACTGTTTGTCAAAAAGTTGGCTCACACCCTGCTGATTGCTTTCATGCCCTTCATCCTCCTTGCGCAGCAAACCCGTGTTCCGAGTACATTTCTCTTCCACGACTTCTGCCTGTCAGCCATTTTGCAAACATGCAGGCACACTTTACAGTACATGATGGGCCCTATTTCAAAGCTGCTTGTGTCTCCTTCAGGAAGCTTAAGCTGTTTAACACCTGCAGTATGAATTATATAACAGTCCCCCATACGGAGAGTCTTCTGCATAAATGCACACATTTCACTCATATTTGCACGACGCAAATGTAGACTAATCACCCGGTATCATATCTGTCACTCTCGGTCTGTGGCCTGACCTAGGTTATATTTATATTTGCTTGCACTTTGTGTTTGTTTGTTTTATCTTCCCTGCAGTGACAGATGGGTGGGGTTTGAGGTTTCCGTGTTTCGTAAGATCCCTATCCACATTATAACATTAAAAAACATATGTGCTCATTTTGGCACTAGTATCAATCATTGAAGTCATGACGTTGGCTCTGTATGTTGTCACTGTGAGATTTCCAAAGCATGCCAGTGGGGACTCAAAAGAGCTAATTGCTTTAAAGAAGTCGTCGTGTACATCAGCTTTTTTGTTTGTTTGTTTGTTTATTATGCAGTTGCACTTAAGTAACAGGAACTTTGCTCAGGTGCTTATTTTTTGCAAACATAAGATTTTAAAGGAAATAATAGCAAACATAAGACACACAATAACATTATTATTGCAGCAGAAAATCCAAAAGATGTTGAATAATTGGTCTTTCCTTTTTTAATGTAACAGAATAAGAGCGAAACTGGAGGTAAAGAACTGAAAAGTAGAGCTAATTTGATTATCAGTGGTGGTATATTGTGAAACTCTTGAAGTGTCTGTGTCGTTCTTTATGTCCTTTATGTATTGCATTCATTTTCGTACTTTCTCACCATCTCAAATAAGGTGTGGCCTCGAGAACAAGAATTTCTCCCTTCTTGTGGAGTAACAGCATTAAGATGTGACTTAAGTTTCAGACTGTGAGCAGAGGGACCTCCTAGCTTTCCACACAGGTTCCTATGTTCCTTACCTCCCACACACAACTTCTTTCTAATGTTGAATTTTCCACATTTTTATAAGAATTAATGCCAGGATAACAGAGGGCATTGGTCATTAAAAGAAAATAAATAAAAAAGTCCTTGATTTCAGACTTGTATATGATTTATGCTGTCATTTTTTTCTAGTTTTCCTTCACACTTATGATTCTCTTTTCAGCCTGTTGCTCATCAACAGATTGCGTAGGGGTTTGGGGTTAAACGTATCTGATTAAAATTATAACGACATGATACACAACATGTGGTTGGAGAGTTACAACCACCTACAAGGTTGCAGCTTCCAGATTTTTATTTTCATTTTTATGAGTCATCACTCTTGTCATGTTGACTGAATCCTGCCTGACAGGAAACATCAGCCTTCAGGGAAACCCTACCATGTCACAATTTCCAACAATAGACTTTTACACTATGTAGTTGTACCCACGACACATTCTCTAATTGGATCAGGTTAATTTTACCTGATTGAGCTGGATGGAAAAGCTGTTAGACTCCTCCCCCTGTGGACAAAATAAAATCTGACACTAGCATTTAACTACAAGATGGAGACTAGTAGCACTATTTAGTATTACAAATAAGCATTGTGATCAATTTTGGCAGAGTAATTTCATGTAATTTCATTTTCATGTAAAAGTACTCATTTAATGCAAATGGGTTTATATTTAAATAATGTTCCTCATGCATGTTTAGTTTAATAGCTTTAGAGCTATTAAATTCAGAAAAAAAATAATTGTTATAATTTAAGTACTGAAATGAAAATTTTCTTCCTGTTCCATTTTGAAATAGTTTGCCCTTACACCTTGATGTGACATTTCATTCCTGCTCTGCTTTTCCTTCACACCTGTTTAAATTTAGTTGATTGCTCCACACCTGTGACCTATATACACTTCCCTGTTTCTTTCTGTTGCTGCCAGATTGCCACAGTACTCCTTCCCTGCTGTTTATTCCAAGTATCCATATTTCCTTTTTTTTATTTATTTCTGTGCTTCAAATTAAACATTGCAGCTGATGTGTAGCGATGACGAGATGAAGCTTCATGAACAGTCAGTTGGTTCAAAAAAGGTTAATTTCTAACCTCTTAGTGCCATTGTAAGGTTATGGATTATTTAAAACGGCCTTTTCCCCACATCCTGCTAATATTCCTTTCTGTGTAATTGTATTCACCTGTGTCCTTTTGTCTTCCTCTCCCTCTGACCATTTAAGCTGGGTTTCTCTTCCCTTCTGCCAGATCATCTTGTTTCCGCTGTCCTGAGCTTTGGAATTATACTGGAGGGATTCTTGATCTGAATAAAACATCTTTTTATTTTTTAATCACCTAAGAATCCGACTGCACATTCCTTAAGTTCAGCCAGTCTGATCCATGATGCTATATAGTCACCTCAACTTACTTAAATATCAATATTTTAATGTGAGAATCAATTCATGACCAACAAGGGGATTGATCGACTAAAACAAAGGCTACGATTTATTGGCACAGTACATCCCATCATTAATTTGGACCAAAATGATCAAATATCAGCAACAAAAATAAACACATTTTGACCTGGTTGGTTAATTTTATAGCATTAAATATGACATTTTATGACGATTTAAACCATCTTTAACTGTAAAACTGCACATACACCACAAAAAATGTGCAAGTATTGAAAGAATTATAATATCCTGCATATCTTTTATACATTTTGAGAAGTTAATGTTAAAGTTTATTGTTTTTAGTAATCGATTACCTTTTCTAAACTGGCATGAGCCCTTTTGACAAAGTACACATTTGTCTTAAAATATGAAGAGCCAAGGTTTAGGCTGTAAATGTTAATCTGACCCACCTTCTCAGTCAATTTATTTATGGAGCACATTTAAAAACAAGAAATGTCAAACAATATATTGCCCAGTAAGCAATATGAGTTGAATAAATAAAAGGGAAGAAAAGGCTGTAGACTTTATTTGGAAAAGCCACTGAGAAGAAAACTTGTTTGTTTTTAATTGACATTTAAACTCTTGTAATGAGGAGAATCTAATATGGTGGTTTTAGCTGTTCCAGACTGTTAACTGCAACTAAAAGGCACAAACCTGCCAGGGATACAAATCTGGATCTTCAAACATCTATAAACCGCTGATCCAATGAGCTTAGAGCGTGACCCGGAGCATGAGGCAGCAACAGGTCAAACAGATAGCCCGGACCATGTTAGCACTTCAAAGCGGTAGTAACACTATTTAAAAATTTCTCCACGGATCAAATATTGGGATTTTCTCCATCATTAATAATTAATGCTCGGGAAAATAAAACAAAAAGAAAAAAGCAGGGGGATTAAATAATTTTAAAGAAGAGCCAGAATGTGTTTTGAGGACTGAAATAATACAAGAGTTTGGCACCTCTTGTGACGAATATTGGAATTCTATAACATTTTCTAGGCTGTATATGATGCTTTATTCTTTGTTTCTGTTCTTGTGGCTTCATCCCCCTCCATCTTACACTCAGAAGCTCTCCCTTTCCATGCATGAATTATATTTTGCAAGGTCCTTTTCCATGTCCACATTTCACACTCTTTGCCTCAAACTCAAATGTTCTGCTCACATTCTCTGTTTACTCCCTGCTGTTTGTTTGGAGGACAACTGGTGCTGGTAATCAGCTTTCACCGGCAGCCCGAGAGAGAAGTTAAGGCAGTGAACAGCTGCCAGCCAGCATGCGTGTACGAGTGTGTATGATGTCACTTCTGAATGTTGCAGCAGATCGTTGTGTTTAAGCATAGCATGAGAAAGTGAGGTAAAATTGAATTTTGAGGCTGTCAGCTGGCACACTCTGAGCTGCCTGTCAAAATCTAATCACAGATGGCTTGATCAGGCAGTGCATCTCACACTGGTAAAAGGTTCTCTGCTTTTAGAAAGCTTCCACCCACAGTGAAAGACAGCCTGAAGGTTTTGTGCATGCAGTGTGCATGACCGACTTTGCTGTATGTTGAAACTGTAATAAGAGTGATGGATGGAGCTTGTTACTCACAAGTTATTTACATCATCCTTATTGTTGCGACAAAGCTGCAATAGGAACCTTCATAAACTACATTTTTTTCTGCTTTTTTTTCCACTGTAGCAAATCACACTCTGTCAGAGGACATCTAAAGTTGCATCTCGTATTTCTTTAGTCTTTAGCCTCACAGGCAAGGGGGGGGGGGGGGGGGTAGGGTATTGGTCCCTGACTCTCCTTTTTCCCCCTGCTCCACTCATTCCCCCTCCACACGGTGATCCACTTTTCCCCCTGAATGTTCTGAGGCTACACCTCTCTTTCTTCCTCTTCCTACCCCCCTCTTTACTGTATCGCTCCCTCCTCCCCACTGCAATGGCATCATGTTGCCGTGCACCTTCAGGCTGTGTGTGGGATGGTGTTGTAGGCTGGCATCTGGCAGCCTCTGATAAGAGAGCAAGTTAGCCGGTGCTATTCCTTCTGAGATGTGATTTAATTTTTTTAAAAGCATCAGCCAAAGTTTTTTTTTTTTTTCCTCTGTCTGAAGGACATTGTCTAAAAAGTACTTAACAGTGAGCGTATGAGTTTCTCATGATTTTCCCGTACACTGTGCAGGATCTTATCTGACTTTCTGTAGCATAAAAAAGTGGAACAAGCTGAAAACACAACATACACCAAGTAGAAGAAAAATTGGAGGCTGCATACCTCTGCCAAGGCAGGAAAATCCACACACTTCATTTTCAGTAGGTTGTCGATACCAGAAACAGAAACTGTTTCACAGTACTTGGAGTTTCTTTCTCTAATAGTTATTGAGCCAAAGCCTCAAGTCTACACACCCTAGTTTTTTTTTTCCCCCATTGCAGTTCTATTTGTAAAGAAAAATCTTTTCAAAAGATCAAATTTAGTGAAGAATTCAGGATTGACAGAAACATTTAACCCCTTCTAGGAACAACGTATCACCAACATGAAGAATAAGAGCAATAAACCTTTAACATAATGATGTTATTAGGACCTGTTTTTTCTTTTCCTGGGTGGAGGCTAAACACTACTATGGTGTGCCACCTCTGATAAAAATTTAGCCTATCAAACAAGCTGAGTCCTCGTCACCATGGTTTCACATTACAGATGGATACAGTGATCTTACTGTCTATGAAGGCTTTGTTGTAATATTTTAGCAGATGCTGTTTTGTTTTTAGTCAGTATGCTCAGAGTCCGGTCCACTGCTTCAACATTGCAGCTTCAATAAAAAGCTGTGTATGTATTAAGATTTAGTTTTTATTGTTGCAAGTAAAAGGGGACACCTGAATCCAAAAACAAAGAGCTGAGTTCAAGCTAACAGATTTATTGAAGAACAGACAGGAGTGAAGCAGAGGAACGAAGGGCTGTGGTGGGTGTGCAGTCCGTTACAGGCGAGTCTGGGCTCCTGAGAGAGCAGACAAATGAGGATTAATACAGGCTCTGGGAAATGACAGGACTTTTTCCAAATTGTGTCAAGACACTAGAATGTATGAATTACCCTGGGGTAAACCAACTATGTGGTGATGACTGGAGGGCCAACCAGGAATAAACACTGATTAGCTGATGCGGTGTAGGTGTACATTTTGGTCCCCAGGGAAACAGAGAGAGATGCCTACCACAGCAATACAGTGGTACAGGGGAATGGACCATGACATTTATTACCATTTATCAAATGCTTGTACTCTCGCCGTGTCAGTCTAGAATGTTTGTGTTTTTTTTTAATGGAACGATTTGTGAGAATTCCTTCTAATAAACAAGTCAAACCAATCCCATTATTTAAAGCAACAAAACTGGACTTTGATAGATTTTTCCACCCAACAAAGACTAATCTATCTTGCATCCAATCTCTTCTCTGAGCTCTCTACTGTCAGTAAAAGTCAGTATGATGTTTATTCTTGTCTTGTCTCTTGCTCTAATAATGTGACTCTTTCCTATCTTTGCTTCCTTTAATACGGTCATCTTGGTTTTCTTTGATAAATTAGCCATGGTGCATTTTCATAAGGGCTAGTGTGTTGATATCTAGTTGCTGATGTGGTTCCATAAAGCAAAACATAGCTGCAACATGGTGCTGCAGGCTGGAGGGGAAAAAAAAAAGGTCAACTGTAATTTTTTACCCCCGGATGTTGTAGTGCAACAAAAGTCCGTGAATAATTATAATGAATGTCAAAGTGGCCCCCAGGTTGGGAACCACTGTGTTAGAGAGATTATCCAGAATAATACAAGTGACAGCTAAAGTGGGAGCTGGTCAAATCACTTAAATGTTAAGGAATGGAGCTTCATTGATTCCTCTTTTATCTCTTCACAGTTGAGAATCTTTTGTAAAAGATAATGGCATTAAAGAAGCTTCTGTTGAGGACAATGAGATGCATCTTTTTAAACACATCTTTTGAACTCAACATAATTAAATAGATTTATTGGTCCAGCATGTTTTGCCTATATTGCCTACAGTTTCCCATTATTTCCATAATAATTGTGATTTTTGTTGATGAAATGCGTGGACAGGAAGGTGAGTGTGAGCTGTGGAGTAAATTATCATATTAAGATGGAAATCATGATGGGTTATAATTTGTTATAGACATTTTCAAAGCCTGGAATAGCGGGCGTGTTTGGAGTGGAAGATGATGGAACAGCTTACGAAGATGTCTTCTGTTTTCTCAGGACTTGCTGTTGCTGCATCTCCTGGTCGTTTGTGGCTGTGCACACTGACTGGGTCCGCTCCTTTACAAATTAGGAGGTTGTATTTAATTCTTTAATATGTTACAAACCCACCACTGTTGTGGAAAAATATCCGAAATCTCCTCTGCAAAGTATACAACAGCTATAAATGAAACAAGGAAATTTAAAAACAAAAGAATACTATTAAATGTTGTCTGTTGTAGGTAATGAAGGGCTTGTCATTTTGACTGGAAAAGCAGATTATAACTACAGACCATTTAACATTTTTCAAGTTAGACACGGAAACTTTCAAACGCTAAGTATGTCACTACCAGAAAACAGTTGTACTGAGACAATAATGTTCAGTGAATGAGTAAAAAAATCTAAAGTTATCCTTGTGAAAGTATTACTTTAGCAGCAAGAGACCATTTTCATTGTTTTTTACTTGTTTTTGTATTTTGTTTTTTTTATTGTTCTTTAAAATGAGATTTTACTTATCAGAAAAAAAAGAAAAAAAAACACACAAAAAAAAAAAGGAATTAGATTAATGACTCTTTATCTTACGTACTGAAGCTTCACAATAATAGAGTTAATTGCAGATTTACAATTGGCCTATTTATCACGGCTAAGGGGTGAGGAAGTACATGGTTAAAGTTTTAAAAAGATTAAAACTTTAATAGTGTCCTTGGAGGTTGTAGATATTTCTGATACAACTTTGTCTTTTGGCAACTTGTGTCTATGTGGAAGAATCTTAGGGCTGATTGGTAATAGATAATCTGAGCCTTGGGTCCCTGTTTATCACAGTAAAAATCTCTTTCCAGGAAGTTTTGGAATTAATTGCATACCTCAGTGGGTCAATGCTCCAACATCTGGAGATTAATTTGACTCCCAGGCCTAATTTATTGAACAGCGTGCTTGCCTCACCGCAATGAAAATATCTCCTCGGTTCCAACTTGCTTCATTTTGGATTTGATTTAGAGGTTTTTGAGGATGGGCTAAAGTGACGAACATTATTTGTCATTCTGTAATTAATTTCAAATGTACCACCGGGGAAAGAGACAGACATACAAAACTGCTCTAATCATCTCTGTGGCAGGACTCAGAGGAGATCACTGGACGCCTTTGGTCACAGATTGATCGGGGCTTTGTTAACAGATTATAGACCAAATTGTCAGTGAAACCAAATCATTTTAAGCAATACAGCTGAGCAATTTTTAACAATCAATTTCAAATTTAGTTAAAGGCTGTCAAAAGAACAACTATTTTGTCATGGTATTTAACATGTATTTGATCGCATGTCAAGAATGAAAAACAAATTGTCAGCCATATAAATATAAAAAATAAAAGTCAAAAAGTCAATTTCTTTTATTTGTAGAAAATACCCAAATTCAACCCCAAAGGAGACTTATTATACTTTTTTTTTTCTTTCTTCTTTTCCTCTTTGAACTGAAATTACTTTCTTTAACCCTTGAAATACAATATTTTTTATGGGGAATTATGCAGTCAAGAGCCTGATTTTTCTTTTTCCTTTTAGTTAATAGCTGCTTTAGACACCATTTACATAACATTTATCATCTTCTTCCAACTTATTTTTACCATTTTTATTCAGCTGTCATCCTTCAGAATCTTTTTTTTTCTTTTTTTTTTTTTCTTCTTTTTTTTTGCAGACATGTGGTCAAACACAAAACGATGCTTAATTTTCACCGTGCCTATTACACCTTTTACTATAACTCAAGGTTGAAAGGTTAAAAGAATCTGGAAAGTTCAGCAGCAAGGAGCTACGTGATGTGCCGTGCAGAAGGCCAGTCAAATATTAGATGAATCCAATATACAAGTGAGATTCTTTGGCTGGATGAAAAGAGCAAAGGCATGAGGCATTGGCAAGGGGTTGTCAATTACCCATTTGTGTCTGACACTGAGCAGAGCCTCTGACTTGCCTCAGGAGGTGTGAGAAGTGTTATGTGATGGATACAGCAGTGCACCACCTCTGGAAGCATGAGGCCAGCTTCACACTGAGCTCTGCTGGAGCTGAGCGTCTGTACTCAGTAAACCAGCTCAGTTTTCATTTTTCTCTGTTTTATATTATGTATTCTTCTTGGATAGGATGGTGAGTGAAAATGAATAAATGCTAAATTGCATTGTATTATTTACCCATGCAATTAAATATGTCGATGACTTCAAGTTTTATCAGCTTTCAGTATAACATGGTTAGTTTTTCAGCTCTTAGTTTGAACACCTTGATCCACAGAAAGAAGTGAACAAAGAATCCTTCTAAGATGTTAAAAGATAGGATGCTATCATATGAAAAAATTTAAATGACGAACAGTTCCAATTTAACACTAGCTAATTTCTAGCCTTTTTTTCCTATGAGGACCAAAGTGTGAGTCAGAGCAACAACCTCCAGATGGCTTAAGCAGCCTACATCGTTATGGTAGCTGAAAAGAAAAGAAAATCCTGTCAAAGCCCGATTCTCCATCTGCAGGATCCACATCTTAATCATGCTTCTGGCACATGTTTGCTTCAAGATATCCCTGACAATTCATCGCAACCTGCTCAGATGATTCAGTTTTAGCCCCATTAGCACATTTGCTGCAAATATGAATTAACCCCAAATCGAGGTTCCACTCTGCAAACTGCAGCGCTGTAGCAACAGTCTCCAGCTTTATTACTAAGTCTTTATCACTATATGTGGTTTTAATATTTCCAACATGTTTTAACATCATCTTGTAATAGTTATAATTTATTTTTAATTCTGCAAATTGAATTTGGGCTGCACGGTGGTGGTTAGCCCGCAGCCTCAGAGCAAGGTCACTGGTTCCAGCCTTGGCTGGGGAGGGGTTCAAACAGGCTTTCTGTGTGGAGTTTGTTCTCCTTGTGTATGCATAAATTCTCTTCAAGAAAAAAATAAATAAATAAATATTTTCTTTGATTCTTTTTTTATTATTATTGTTCAATGGGCTGAGATAATAGTTATTTACCTGGTAGAAATAGTGAAATGGTCAAAACTTGAAAGAGTAATGGGACAAAGGGTGCTTTTAATATCCAAACCGGGTGTTAGAGATGCCTGATTATAGTCACTGAATAATTTGCTCTAGAGCAGGCAGGGAAAGGGTTAAGTAGTGACACAGTATAATATGTCATAGGTTTCTTTTGTAACTCTGACCTACTGTAATAGGCTGATATACTAGGTGTAAGATCATTATTCTGCCTCCTATGATACTGGTCAGGAAAAGTTAAAGGGAAGAAAAAAGTCTAAGAATTAAAGTGGAGCTTTTTTTCAAACTTTTGTGTTATGCAGAAAATAATAAGAGTTTATGGATGCTGTTTATATTCACATATTTACTCAGAAATAATTTAATTTCTAACTACCAACCTCAGTAGCATGAATTAGTTTGTTGTATTTTGGTGTTTTCTGACCCAGCTCCACCTGCTCTGCCGCTGTTCATAACAGCACAAGGGAAGCTTTTATCTAATACTGAGCTGGGTTTGTGAAGTGCAGCTCAGTTAATCAACCTGTCTTTACTTTCGGATTTCAGAAGCGTACATGTAAAGAATATTAAACAAAAATGAACTAGATGATTGAAGAGAGTACACAGCCTTAATATAATTGACCTCTTTTCTCTATGGCATATGATGTTGTGCAATCTTTTACAAAAATGAAGTCAAGAAATGGATGGTTTGTGTTTGGGCCTTCTGCATGTTTAGCACTTTTACTTTATGAATCTGTCACTTTCAGATTAGTTATTAACTATATGGAAAGAGAAGAGACTTTGGGTGAAATAAAAAGATGCATATTGATGATAGACAGAGAACAGGAAGATCTGAAAAGCTTATTGTCTGCAGCTTGGATGAAACATTGCTTTCTTTCCTGCAGTCATAAAAGGATCAAATTTAAACACATAGGAAAGATGCTTATATTATAAACTCAGTTTGACTTTGTGAATAAAAATCTATTAATCTGCTTAAAAAGAAACGGTTGGGGAAGAAAACCTCCCCATCACTCAAGAACGTGGCCAAGCATCATAATAATCCACCACAGCTCTGTGCTCATTTACAGCCACCCAGCAAACAGGAGCCTGTAACAGCAAACTCAGCATACTCTCACTGGTGTCAGTTTGTTGAAATTTAAATAAATCTAAGCTTTAAAGAGACTGCTTATGCTGCAGCCCGTGTGACTTGCTGACTTTTTTTTTTCCTTAAAACCCTTCATGTGGACTGAGCTTTCATTTCCTGTTATGTCATGCATGTATGCCCAAGTTGATATTGTTTGCTGAAATCATGATGTTGACTTACAAAAACTACAAAAAAAAAAAAAATGATATGCACTGCCTCTAGCACTACATGACAGCACCTGGGTCCAACTGGACTCAAAGCAGTCTGACTATCACTTAATTATGACGTCCCTTCTTGTTTGAATTCATGCTTGTGTTGTTCTTACTCTCAAATGTAAGTCACTTTGGATAAAAGCCTCTGCTACATGACTGACTGTAGAATATGAATTAAATCTGGGATGAGATTTCCATTATGACTTTAAAAATGAGGAAAACTCACCTGATATTAAATTTGAATCACTTCTTTACCCCCACATGAAGTAGAATTATTTCTTTCCTTTTGTTTAGAGTTCCAGTTGCATCCTGCACTGCCCCACTAACCTCATCATCGCTGTAGAAACTGCACACTATAAGACTCCCAAAGATAAAAAGTTTTCACCAGATAATGCCTCAAAGCCTGATGTGTACTTTCCAAATATCTTGGGGGAGACAAAGTGAACACTGTGGGCTTTTCTTTCATAGTTTAACACAGAGAGCATTATGGCTCTTTCAGCTGGATTACATCACACACTGATGGTAGATCCATGTGAGTAAAGTCCAGCTATAACAAGAAAAAAGACAAAAGCAGACAGCAAAAGAGGTAAATAGATTTGACAGGTTTGAAAATAGCACCTGTCTCACACTGAACATACAACATTTTTGTTTTTTATCATGAGCATTTTTGGACTGATCTTTTCTGATCTGGTTTTTGTTTGACCAGGTGGTCATGCCACAGCTAGTTCGGGTTGTTTAACTTCTGAAACTTGTATAAACACTCTCGGAGAGATACAGCAGGGCCAAATCATTAGGTTAGACATCTCTTCCAGTACATTTGAGTTTCCCATCGTTGCAATTTTTAAATATATTTCTGTAAAGCATTACAGAGCTAGCAAATAGTTTTACACAGATATGTTTAATTTAGCCTGAAAACAGATGAGACCATGTCAACACGAAGTTATTTAAGTAATTCCAGGCTTTTTTTTTTTTTTTTTTCATCTATGGTCCATATTTTCAATGACTCCACCTGTTTATATGTGCACTAGATAACCTGGATTTTTTTTTTTACTTGTGTCACTTAATTAAAAAATAAATAAATAAAAATGTAATGTATGTAAATGTTCAGCCCATATCCAGTCACACCCCAAATTTGAGAATAAAAGTGGTTTAGCTGAAGAAACACTTGTCCTGTCCAGCATCATAGCAGCAAAATGATAATCTGGTTGCTGTATCATGCTGAACAAATTTGCTCTGCCAA
>JBAFTA010000022.1:4386929-4397266 GCA_036919975.1 Melanotaenia parkinsoni
ATAAATAACAGAGATAGACACAAGTATTTGTCATGTCCACAAAATTGCATTTATTTACTTACTTACTTACTTACTTATTGTTTGGTTTATTTATTTTTGTATTTGACTGAAACACTGGCAAAACCACTTAGGCAAAATAATGGTAAAAAAAAATAAATAAAACACATAGGTGGAAAGTCTGGATAGTTTTGTTAATTATTTGATACCTTGATTGGTTGGATTTCGCTGAAAAGTGAATCATAAACCAATTTTAGCCCAGTGCATGTGTGCAGTTTAGACCTATACCACGTTGAAAATTACTTGTTAATGTTACTATATCTTTTGTTTGCCATCACAGCTTTCTTTTTTTTTTCCTTCTTTCTTTTCTCTGGAAAAGTAACAGAGCACTCATTCAGATAAAATGCTGATATGTTCATTTGCAATCAAGTTTTTGGAAAATAATTGATGTCAGAAGTGAGGTAAGAAGGCAACTCAAAAACAATGTCTTCTGTCAGACAAAATAAATTATCTCTGGGCTGTGCTACTGCAGACATTTTAAATGCATTAAAAATGTACCAAAAGTGAAGGAAAACCCCTTAAAAACACAGCAAGGCTATGCATAAAAAATGTGCATTAACTCAGACTGCACTGAAATTAAGCATTATCTAAGTTAAGATAGTTTATCTACTTAAAACCATGCTAGCTTTTGTAATCTGTAATGATAAATTGCTGATAATATTGTTTTAATGTAAAATACAATACAACGCAACCATAAAATAATACAGTATAATATATTTGTGCTACTCATGTATGAAAAGTGCTTTATAATTAAATATGTGATTGATTTGAACATTTTCCCCTTGGAAAAATTGGAGAAATTGCTCCACACATATTTATCCACCAATGAAATAAAATCATAGTTGTCAATTTGAAGGAAAATTTTCAGCAGACGTTCCTGAAAATCTCCATCACTTTAAGTCATGTAATAGTCACATGTGGCAGCCCAAGAATTTACCATGTCATTACAGTATTGGTAGGATTTTATTACATTGATATCAATTTGCTGGGGCATTTTCTCTTTATGTAACAGTTTTCTATCAATCTTACTCTTTTATTTCTTGTTAAATTATGTAAAGTTCTACCTTGTGAAGTGATTCCTGCTGGTGACTCATCGACTTTCCCTCCTGTGATGCCCCTTCATTATGCCTGAGCTCACCAAAACTTTAACTGCAGGGGAACGATGCTTAGTTTCCAACTATCCAATCACTGTGCACCTCTGTTGCTTCAACACCTCTGCACCTCCATTGATTCTCCTTCCAGCACCTCCACACTTTCATCTTTTAGCTCAAGGACACCTGCCGTATCTTTGAGCTTGACCTCATGTGAGGGGAAAGATTCTGACACAGAATTCACCTCTGCCTGCCGTCAATAGCTCTGTATTCATGTCAATACTTTATGGAACAAGCCGCTGACAAGAAACAGAACTTGTATCTTTACTCAACAGATAATATTTTGATAATGCATCATGCACTTGATAAGTAATCATCATAGTCTGACTATGGAAAAGCTTAAATATATTTATGCTTACTTGATGTACACAGGGGAGGATTAAGTCGAGGTCCAAATCTAATTCCTGACATGCATCAGGAAAAAAACGTGTCTGGGAACAAACATAGGAGTAATTATAAGTTAGTGACAGTTTTTGCTGAATCAAATTATTGTGCTGTTAAAATAAAATAGGTTATATCCAAAAGCTTGGCTTGCAGATGTATCTATAAACTTCTCTCAGAGATATAATGTCTGCTTTCAATTAAAGAGCTATTGTTAATGACAAAATGCTGCGAATATTGGTTATTTTTTTTAATTCTACTTGGTTTTACTCAGTTTGTTCAAATCTTTCAACTTGTTTTATCCCAAAATCTTTGCATCTTGTGCTTCTTTCTTGTAACAAACAGTGAAGCAACTGAGCACACTGAAGCTCAAAAGGTATTTTCCAGTCAACTGTGGGAACTAACTGAGGAGCTGTGCTTCACCTAAAAAGTGTCAAGTACTTGGAAACATAACCCCAAATACAGTACATTGTTTAGTGTCTGCTGTGGATCAAGACATTTTCTTTTTCTTGGTTCTTGAAGACATTTTGCCTCTCATTCAAAAGGCTTTTTCAGATCTGACAAATTGAAGTTCTATTTTTTCTTTTCTTTAATAACTACATCCATGTATCCCACTATGTGCACATAGGAGATGTTGTCTAAACCCTGCAAGACAAATTCTGCACTTTTCAGAGATGATGGTCATTTACTGCAAATTTTGGCTATTGTGTTTTATTGGGCTTTACAATTTGTAGAGTCTTACACATCTAAATGCACACATCTGGTAAATTAATCTAGAAGGGAAACAATAATAAAAGTGTCTCAACTCATCGCTGCAGCTGAGGCCACTGGAGCCCCTCACAGAAAAATTTTGGCCGTGGAAGTTCGTAATTTATTCACGTTTTTTGTTGTTGGAGGAAAAGGCAACCATGAATTACTTGTCACTCTATGCATGCAGGTAATAATAATAATAATAAATTTAGTTTTATATTAATAAGCTTTTGTGCAATTCATTAAACATTTCTTTATAATGATACCTTTAATATACAAACAAAAACATTGTAAAATAGGCCTAAACGCATTCTTACTTCCGTCTTTACCTTTTTTAGACCACGTAGACTTAAACGAATTGTGTAGAAATTTTATTCAGTTTTTTGTTTTTATTGTTTTGCTGTTATTAAGTATAAACTTATTTTTAATTTCTAGACATTTCCTGTTTGTTTATTCCCTTCTTGTCATTATTTTTACCGAGTTCCAAAAAATAAACTTTAACGAAATAAACAACTGTATTATGCTTTTACAGTCACTGCTATGCTCATCTTTACCACTAAATGTCAGTCATTTTTTACACACTGTACCTTTAAAAAAAAGAGGTTATGCTACTAATGCAATCCAGTGAGCCATGTGACCTACAGATACCGATTCCTTCTTGGAAAACAAAACTTCTGACCGTGTTTATTTCTTTACTGCAGAGATCACCAACTCCGAACCTCTTGGGTCAGAGTTTAATTGTTTAATGCTTCAACACACCTGATTCGACCCATTGAAGCTTGCTCTGCACCAGCCTCTTGATGACCCATTAATTTGAGTCCAATCTGTTGCAGCAGGGAAACATGCAGTTTGGCCCAAGAGGTCAGGAGTCGGTGATCCCTGCTCCACTGAATCCAATCACGTTGCTTCACAAACTGAAGACAAAATAAAGCGGCGTTGCCTCATTGTACTTCAAGCAAAACAAGCTTCCACCAGTTCTTTCTTCCAGAAAACAATCTACAATCAAAGATATCATCATGTGCAACCTAAAACATGGCTAACTGCATCAACCATATACAGATGTGAAAATTCTGCCTTTTGCTATAATTCAACAGATGCTAAATCTTTCAGTCTTTTGCATGCAAGAAAATTCCAATTAAAGAATTTATAAACTGTCAATCTGCCATTGTGATGTTCATTTTATCATGTCATTGTGGTTTAGCATATTTTGGATAAACCAACTGACCTGTGAAACAACAGCTACCACAACATAAATTGGCAGTCTGCAGAGCAAATATGGATTATGCAATTGCAATGCACTATGCTGAAGCATACCATGACTCACCCTCCTCACTGATGTTTTAGTGAATATGGGGGTTAAAACATCAACCAAAGTAGGCAAACATTCAAAGAAAATGGCCCAAGACATGTGAACTGGAAATAATAATGACCTTAGCCTCAGATATTTCTTGACGTGTCTATTCAAAGTGTTAAAAGTGAGAGTTGGGAGTATAATTCACCTTGTCATAGGAAAAAGATGATTGGATGTTAGCATTTTGGGAATTTTTGAACAGTGTGGGCATAGACACACAATCCTGATGTTAAAATTAAGAGCAATGCATACAGAAACAGCCTCAGAACAAGCAGGAATACAATAACTGGTCAAAACAAGCGGGATGCATGATCTCATCTTCACATTCTCATCTTAGAACAGAAAGTATGCAGCCATACTCATCTGTGTGAATACACTTATGTGCTCAAAAGTGAGGTATGAAAGCAAAATATTTGAGAGACAGTGGACCTCTGACTGAGTTTGCAGCACTTCACTGTAGAGAACAAGTAGCTCCAGTAAAATCTAATGCTAAGTGAGAACCTCCCTCTGTTCAGGTTCAGGCAGGATTTGAATAAATGTTCATAGAACTTCAGTGATGACACTTTTTATTCCTCTTGAAATAGGTGATGTCATGCATTACAGTATAAATCTATGGGTTTATTTTCCTTTTGGCTTAGCTCAAATGAAGCTTCTTGTAGAGAGTTGTGAAAAGCTTTTAAAGCAGCAGCACTCGTACGAGCCAATAATACTGTGATTGATGCTGACCTTTGTGACTGATTAAAGACCCACTCTGATGAAAATCATGTTTTTCATGTTGTTCACATGTCCACGTGGCATTTGTCTGATGCTAGAGGACATATCTTGTTAAAAATTTGATCAAAATGGCTTTTCTGGGTATTTCTGCATTTAAATTATTGTGAACCAATGGCGGCAGAAAAAGGACATGCATTTACACGTCATAAACCCACAGGGCCAGGCAACAAGCTCCAGCTCCACCTTCTCCACCCAATCTGACTCTGAGGACGAAGATGGCGGTTCAACATGTGCAGTAGCAGGTTGCTAATCAGTGTTAGCTTTCATTATTTACCGAAAACCTTTACTGTGAGGGCACTGAGCACTGACTCCACCCACAACTCAGAGGCAAATTGCTAATGAGGTACTGGTCCTGTTCAGAAGCAGAGTCCTGGAAATGGGCACAGGTTTTGTGATTTTTGTCAAAAACTTCATGATCACAATTTAAAGACCACTGACAACATTTTAAATAGTTCCAAATAAGCATTGGAATGGGTCGTTAATGGTATACGTCCAAACATGCCAAGATGCAAGCTAACTGAATCCTGATTTGATGAGGAGAGTCAGTATGCCCTCTGCACAGCAAAAGGCTCATGAAAACTCCTCTTTTACAATCAACCTCCTGATAAATTACAACAACTGTAACCAAGACAACCTGATACAAAGATGCCAACAGTTACACACATAAGGGTGTGACTTTAAAAAAGTCCAATTTTTGGCTATAACAAATATTATGGTTGTAATGGTAATGTTTTAATTCTCTAGTCAATTGACAAATAAGGATGATAGGCTTTGAAATGGTACAAATAAACCTCTTTCCCTCAGTTCTAGAACTCTGTCTGCATTTGGAAAGCTACAGACTGATCTGCCAAAAATCACAAGCTGGATCATGAAAAACAAATATTATCCAAGGCTTCATTCAAATGATAAAAGTAATGTTATGTATCGATTCTTGAGAGCTGTACCTGAAAAACTGAGCACCGCATAATGAAGCTCAGTGTGACATCTGAGGCGCAGCATGATGTATCTCAGCAGCTCACCTCATCTCACCCCTTTGTAGAACATTGTGTAAATGTCAGTCAGTAAATAGAGCGGAGGAAGTGTTTGTAGCCATGAACCATTCCTCTTGGTGACTCCTATCGCCAACGCAACGGCATCCACAGCCATGTCATCCAGCTGTTTGGGATGATGAATGGAACCAAACTGCTGCATCCAACTGTAACAGGTATATGTCTTAGACCTGCTTGCTGTTCTCATGCATAAACATTGCCTCTGTAATTGAACAGAGAGATTTTCTTCCTCTAAAACAAGCATTATGAATATTTTATGCTATACTTTAAAGTTGTAAATGTTCAAGGAAATAAGTTCCAACCATAAATTGAATGAAGGTAAAGGCTATTTTCTCAGCCAGGTCTGAACGGTAAGCAGTCACCCTCCAGGTTCTATCTATTTTGTTTGCTTACCTGTGTGGAAATTGGATAGAGAATGGTGACACTTTCAATTTATTCTGTTGTTTATACATATTTCACAAAAATAAAAGCATAGCAGCAACAATGAATTTGAAACAGTGTGTTTTGGGCGTTCAGTGAAAGGAAACACATTATAAAGACACTCAATCGATTTTACTCTCCTTCTGTGATTCTGTTTCACAGTATATTAAAAAAAAACAAACAAAAAAAAAAAACAAATACAGTACAACCACCTTGCAGCAATGTGCATGGTAAGTGCATGGTGAAACATGAACTAAATTAACCCTAGAAGTGTACCCTTTCTTCAAGAACTAACTTGAGAGCTAACTTAAAGCTAGAACTAACTAAGAGCAAACCTAAGGGCCATTATTAAATAAAGCGAAAGGTAACTGGATAATAACAGCTTACCTGCCTATTTTTAAATCTCTACATAAACCCAAATCTCAGGACCTCCCATATTTGAACTAGTCTTTTTATTTTAATTACTATATTTTTATTTTACTAAATAAAAATATATACTTTATCATCATTAATATCATCATCATTTCTATGATGTTATTAAATCATTATAATTATAATCAGCTCCTGTTTCCGCTTTTTTTGAGAAATATTTCTCGAGATATTTGCAAGCCACGTGTGTGTGTATGATTAATCCAACTGTCTATAATTACTAAATATCATAATAACTTAAAGGACGTAATACATTCTTTGTGTTGTTGTGATTATTGACAAGGAGTCATTGACTGGCTTCGATGAATGGTAGTGGACATGGACATCAGAAAATGGCTCTAAAGAAACATGAAGGAAGAAACATGCGTAAGGTGTCATGCTGCTAGAATCAATCCGTTTATGCGGCTTGGATGATGTCACAAGATCTAGTAAGATATCAGCTGCTGCAGCAAGCACATGCATGTGTCCCTTCTTCTCTTCTGCCACTGGACACACCATCTACAGCTGGATAAAACTCGGTCTGACCCACCCTTATTAAGCGCAGTGAGTCGCAATTACATTTTGTACTGACAGTATTTATTATGTTAGGGTCTTGTCTGCTGCAGATGTTTCCTTTATGTTTTACAGAGTTGAAGTTGCAGAAAATTAAACAGCTGGTTGAGCTCTAGTAGCCTTTCTCAGAAATAAACTTATGCAGGTTAATTACTTAGCGTTCCACCTCGGATCCTCTTTGACTGGGCTGTAGAAGTGTGTTGACTGGCAAGAACATGATGAAAACATCTGTGCTGAGAGTCTGGTTGTTCTGTGAGAAATATGATCTGTGCTATTGAATGTATCTCACATAATATCACTGATTATGTTCTTTCATTAACTGATCTCAACCTCAGACAGCCTGTCATTTAATTATAAAGTCGGATTATTGGAAGAACAAAAGAGTTTTTTCTTTTTATAATAGAGGAAAATACTTCTCTTTAATGGTATTCTTTACCTAATCTGCTTTGATATGGGACAAATATTTAATTATCAATCTAATTTAAGTCTGTTTAAATAATTTTAGAGTCATAATAAAAGGTAACACATGAGATTTTGAAAGATGTGAAAATATCAGCATATGTGTTACCGGTAAAAAAATAGATGGCACAGATGAAAAACTTTTTTTGGGCTTACCTAAAAAAAGAAACAAACAAAAAGCCTTTCAGGATGAATATGAAGATCCATTTGGAATGATGCAACTGTAGCTCGGAGCCTTCATCAAATCATAATATAACATGTGAACATTATCTCTACAAAAGGTCAACTTGAGGTTTAAGAGACAAAAAGTTTAGGGGACGTCTCCAAAATGGCTCTTTTGGCAAAATTTGACACCATGTTTTCAAAGTCCACCCAGTTATGGGATCTCATGTTTCAAAATGGTTACTGGGGCGATGTGGCTCAGTGGGTAGAGTGGTCGTCTTGTAGCCTGAGAGTTGCCATTCGATCCTTGGCCTGTCGAGTTCATGTAGAGGCGTCCCTGAGTGAGATACAGAACCCCAAATTGCTCCTGATGGGTCGTGGTTAGCGCCGTGCATAGCAGCTTCCACCCCCAACGCAGGAATGGGTGAATGTGATGTATAATGTAAAGCACTTTGGGCACCATTCCAGATACAGAAAAGCACTATATACTGTAAATGCAGACCATTTACCAATAAATATGCTGATAATACCAAAATGTGTATTTTAAAGTAAAGAAAATATCTTTAGCAGCTGTAGGTAGGATTCAGGAAAATTTCATGTCTCGCTTAATAAGACTGTGAAGGGCTTTAGCATACCTGAACATTTCCAAAGATAATACATGACTACACCTGATTAACAGCTGATGTTTGTTGCAAGAATGTTTCATGACCATGCCCCCTAACGCATGTATTCATCAAGACATGTTAGCAATGATACACAGAACAGCTGTAGCATTTGCCACTGGCAGGTTAAGAGAGAAAATCTCATTTTCTCGTTTCAACTCAAGCTTGTGTGAAATGTCCCTGAACTGCGGAGGTCAGAGCCAACAGTGATCTAAGAAAGAAAATCTGCTCAATGAGCAGCAGGGCCAAGGCTCATTGCTGCACCTGGAGCCATTACTAGTCCATGCTGTTGATAAAATGAAAGGACTACTGTAGCTGCTGAAAACACTCATATTGGTTCTAACAAAAAAAGGGTCTGCAGTTAAATGCATATAAAGTGGAAACATGAGCATCAGAAATGAAACACAAAACCATTAAACAACTGATCAGTCATGCTTTCTTTCATATCTTATGGATGGACAGATCTGTGTCGTCTACCAGGGGAAGACATGGCACCAGGATGCACTTTTGATGTCAGTGGCCTCTTTTTGCATAATATTGAGCCCTGCCCTAATCAGTATTAAAAAGAACAAAACAGTAGAAAGGTTTGTGTGAATTTGCGTGTGTGTGTGTGTGTGTTTTATGTTGCGCTGTCATTGTTTGTCCAGCCCTGTGTTGGCAGGGACCTCTTGGTTGTACTATCCAGAATTCCCTGATCATTGTTTTGATTTGACTTGACGTCTTATCACATACTAAACTCAGCTTTATTAATATGCTTTATCAAGCACATAATAGCAATATAAGAATGAAACTATTAAAACAGCTAAATAAAGCAAGTAAAATCTTACATACCATTCACCATTTCCATGTTTGTAGTTCCTTGATCAACACAATGTGACACAATTTAGATCAAGGAGCCAAGCGCATACATTTTAATGCTCTGACTGTAGCCTTACCACTCTGTCAAAACCCCACTAATCCCCAATTTATATATTCATTGCTTGCTGTCTTTGCTGGATAAACTAAAAAAATGCGACAATGACTTTCTTCCCTTTTTTATCAAATAGATCTTTTATAATAAACCTTAAAGTGTTCAAAATCATAATATTCCCCAAAAGATGACTCCTTAATACAAATAGTAAGGACAGAAACATTTAAAATGAACCAAATATGCTTTATGCAGCACCAGTGAAACACAAGATGCAAAAATTAAAAGAAGGAAAAAAAAATGCTGCGTTCAGTGAAAAACTAAGACCTGAGGTGTACACAAATAATCCATCCTAAAAGACAGTTTTAAGTATGCAAAATGCTGTAATGCTTGTACAAACTGCTTCTGCTCAGGAGGTGAATTTTCTTAGCTAAAATTATCTACAAAATTTAGTTGGAGATGGAAGCATCTGTTTTTAAACGAGTACAAACTGGCCAGTGTGTGTCCTTGTGCCAGCAGTACTCAGATATACCAATCCCTTGAGATAGGGTTTTGGACAGTGTTTCCCAGACAGACGTGCAGTGTAGTTCCAGTAAAAGCTACCTCCACTTTCTGTGTCCTGAAAGTGTACCTTCTCGTTATGTCAGAAATCCCTCAGGATTACCTGAGGAAACTGCTGACAAACACACATGATAAATGAGAGAAACAGGACGCAGCTTAGGCTGGAAGCAAGGAATTGTAATGCTTGCTAAGACTCACTGTAGAAAGCTTACTGCATTTAAAGGGGCTGTTTAATGAAAAAAAATAAATAAAAAATAAATAAATAAAACATCATTGCCCAAATCTGGTCTTGGAGGTACAATACCCTGCATGTTTTAGACTTTTCCCTATTTACATGCAAACTTACTCAGCGATGGCCAGGCTCATGAAACAGGATGTTGAGGACATCCTTTTAATTTGAATCAGGTGTGTTAGAGGAAGAAAATGTCTGAACTGGATTTGGAAAATTCTGAAGTACAACTACAAGTACAGCTTTAAAACAAAACTGAAAGAGACAGTTGCTTAGTGTCAAAGAACATTGGCATTGTCAGGGTTACATTGGTGGTTGTTAGCAGAAATTGAGATGTCTGATACTATTTGCATAGTCAGAATAAACAGTACATTATTATTATTATTATTATTATTATTATTATTATTATTATTATTATTATTATTATTATTATTATTATTATT
>JBAFTA010000022.1:4420102-4435211 GCA_036919975.1 Melanotaenia parkinsoni
CTACTCAAGTCATTTTTTGGTAGAGTATCTGTACTTTTACTCAAGTATGGGTCTCTGCTACTTTTTACATCTCTGCTGCTCTGCAAAGGACAATAAAGTTTTTCTAACTCTTAAGTTTCTGAGCTCCATTTGAAACATAACAAAATACACTTGCTGTGAAAAGTGTTACTTATTTTGGAGAATGAAGGAGAAGAGATGACGAGACACATGAAGTTAGCCATTAGCTTTCTGTCCTCCCTGCTGCATACCTTCTTCTGGACTGAGTCACTACACTGTACAATCAGAGTGAAGTGTCTCATCTACAGAATAGATACAACAAGTTGAATCAGCAACAAAATGTCAAAAGGGACCATGGGCAATTGCACACTGAAAATAGAATAGATGTTCCCTGACGCTCCACCTGATGGCCAACTGTCAGTTTAGTTAATAAGGCCTCTGACGCTGCATCAGACAGAGAGAAAAGACAGAACAATACTCTCAATTCACATGTGGTAGGAGTGTCTGAGAAAGTGAGAGTGCATCCATGCCAGGTTAGTCTGGGGTAGTGAGCCCGACTGGGCAGAAAATTCCCAAAAAATATCACGCCTTATTTTACTTAAGTGGACCAAACCTCCAGCAGTTACAACAACGTCTGGCATGGGGCATTGTTCCCTAAAATGACCAATGACCAAGAAGAAAATCCAGTTGGCCAGGACCAAAAATGGCTTGATCACCACAGGTAAACAATGGAGCAAAACAAGTCTGTGAAATGAAATAAATAACTTAGGCTTTTTGAATGAAAGTGTGCAAGTGGTGTTGAGAAAGCACCGCCTAGTGGCCATCAGTGGAATAACACTTTAAGTCACCATACTGCTGTGAGAATAAAGCTTTGAAGAATGATTTTGGAGAATTAGGCTAAGAATTATAAAATCTCTTCAGTATTATCTGCCTATGCCTTTGTCTATTCTACTTCTGCAAATGTGTAAATTTCTGTGGATACAAAATAGATTTAGTTTCGCATTAATAACAAGAAACATGACAAGAATAATTAAAATCACTGAAAGTACAAGGGAGATAATTATAGTCATTTTCAAAGAGGAGGCAAGTTCAGTGCATTGATGTTAAAAAAATCTTAAGAAGGTTGTGAGATTAAAGTAATTATTTCCAGCATTTTGTGAGGAAAAAAAATATGTCTGCTTTCACATTTATTATGTGACATTTATTTATGGCATAATAATGTCAAAACAGAAATTTATACAGAGAATATTATAAAGAAATAGTATGTTAGCTGCTACAGTCAGTGTCTCTGGGGAGCAGGACAGTCAAAGAATCATGTACCCCCTAAATTTCAAGGGACTGGAAAGTAACTTATTCAGCTGTCGATTAGAAGTTTAAACTGCGTATATGTGTGTGTGTGTTTGTGTGTGAGAGAGAGAGTGAATTTCACCTGGAGCTCCTGGCCTCAGGATGTCAGTGACCCAATTAAACCAGTCTATAATAGATTGGTATGCTTGTAGATTCTTTCACCAATTGGAAGATTCAGACAGCAGCAGTTAATTAGCTTTAACAGTTCGACTGACTTTCACGTCTTACTTAATTCCCTAATTTAATTTTCAATCCAAATATAATTATCACACGGACCAAATTATTGATTGACTGCAGGTGTGCTGATTTTCAACAAGGAGGCAGCTGTGCCAGTCTCATTTTTCTGCTGTCAGACAAAAATGCCAGCTGCTCCTGTCTGAGTCTGTCCGCACACTAAAAAAAATAAATAAATAAATAAATAACAGGAAGATAAAATCCATATTGTATGAGTGCAGAGGCACACAACACAGTGATGGGAACTAACTGGAGGCAGGCTGTTAAGATGACATGATCAGGGCAACAGAACTGAGATTTATTCACTACTGTCCAGAAATGTGTGCAAACTCACAGAGATATTGTCTTTAAAGAATAATGGCACTTTTTGGATTATTTTATTCCACTGGGGAGACATATGATGATTTGTTTTTATCACAAGTACCTGAGAAAAGGCAGAACCCTTGTTGACTCTACCTAAAATGTCTGTCTGATCTCAGCTATCTTCACTGCTGAAAAACATTTCAGTTTTGAAAAATGGAAGTAAGAAATCTTGTGATTTAAAAATGTTTTATGAAGCCACATCGACTGCTATCTGGCATGCTCTCCAGTCAGAGGCAAAATGAGCAAACTTAGTCAAGTGTTCACTTTTCTGCTGTGTTTGTTTTTGAATGTAATGTGATTCTATAAAAAGTCTACTTGTTGTCATGATTGCAGCTGAGATTGACAGCTGCCCTGAATAAAGCAGACACAAAGGGGCCTTTGTTCAGAAACGTAACACATGAACAAGCTACATGTACATAAGATCAGAAGATTGTTTTATTCTTTTCTGTTTCTTTCTATAAACTGCACTCTTTAGTCTATGAACTACTGATTTGGAGGAGCTTACAATTCTATTTCGTTTCAAGCTTCAACTCACTTTGGATTTTTTCTATCTTTTGTATTTTGTTGGGAGGACTGGGAACCAGCTGAGGTTCCAAGTGAGTTGAGCCAATCCTAAGAGATGAAAATCACACCTGTGCGTAGTAATAATGCAGCAGCACAAAAGCCCTGCAAATATCACACTTCAGCTCTGAGGAAAGATGCAATTTCCAATACCATGTGTCCAATTTACAAATCTGCAGGCAAGAATTGCAATACCCAAGGAATGGCCATCCTTTCTGGATACTGTATCACATACCTACAGTTTTTAAACATATTATGCATTATTAGATTTTGAAAGCTCTTAATAAATCTATTAAATAGGATATTAAATAGAAGAATAGATTATGAATTAAGTTTTTATAGTTATGAGTTTTATTGTAGTGGGTGTAGTTGCTTGTTTAATTGTGTTTGTACTGGTGTAATTAACTGCAGTTATTTGTTTAACTGCCCTGGTACCATGGACAGAAATTAGCCGGTGGATAAATCTGGAATAATGCATATTTTCTCCTCTGAGATTAATGTTTCTTGTGCATGGTGCCTGACAAAACAAAAAGAAAAATAAACATAAATTTGCATTACTGTTACTGCCAGCAGAACCTTAACACTTCATACCATTCACAAACTCCCACAGTGCATGACGACTCCTTATTTACAGGGAGGACAGGTGTTCTATCTTTGTGTTACAATGATTTCACATTATGCCACAACCTAGGGTTGCACACAGATTTAGACACACTAAATAAGTAAAGTAGTTATTTTATAACATGCTAGGAGCACAAGCAATTGATTAGAATAAGCAGACAGATGACACGTATAAAAAAAGGAGGAACAATGCTGGTCTACAGTTGTTTTTAAAACTTTTTGTGGCCATCATGGACAGGCTAAAACCTCAAGGTAATGCAGGGCGAGTGTGTTCAGCACATTTCAACCAGGCAATTGAAAGTGCTTTACAGCGAACATACATGTATTAAACAAAAAAGCTCTGCAGCTTGCAAGGATTTTGTGAAGGCCGCAAACACTTCGTACATCATAAAGAAGGACCACCAATGCCTTTATTTTCTCAGGAGACTGAGGCAGGCTGGCCTCAAAACCGCAATGCTGCAAGCTTTTTCCAGGTACTCTTACTTTCTCCATCACCACCTGGTATGAGATACTGCTCTGCCGCTGACAGGAAGGTGTATTAGAGGCTGGTGGTAGCCATCCAGAACATCACCCACCGCAGCCTTCCTTCCATTGACATAATCTACATCTGCAGGTGTGGGAGCAGTGTGACACACATCATGGGGGACTCTAGCCGCCTGGCACATGGACTGTTTGACTTTCTCCCCACAGGCAGGAAACTACAGAGCATCAAAGACAGAGCAACCAGACTAAAATACAGTTTCTACCCAGAGGCCACCAGGCTGGTGAACTCTATGACTCAATGATGCACTTTTGACCCAGGCTGCTTTGTTTTTGGCACTGCTGTTTAACATGTAGCTCAACCTTTTGTTTACTACACTGTTGTGTTTATTCATATTCATATAGTCATTATATTGGTTTCATTCATATTTTATTTTTTTCTACAGTACTTACCACAATTCACTGCTCGTCGTTAGTTGTGAGTTTTTTTTAATTTCACATTACCGACCAACCATAAACACTAAAGGACACTTTTTAAGAGGCACCTTCATAATGATTAGTATGTATTGACTCTTCAGGGTTAGCTATATGTAAAACTTACATAAAGGGTATTTTACAGTCGTCTTTGACATCTGACATTTAAGCTGGTCAGTTTGGAAAAAAATCCTTATTTTTATTGTTTTTTGAGAAAATCAAAGTTTGGATTCATTATTGGTAGCTAAATTTATTTGTCTGTTTGTTTATTTATTTATTGTTTTAACAAGCGGGGACTGCTAGGATCTCGTTTGTTGACACTTCCTTTGCTTCACAGTTAAATCTAGCCCTAATCAAGAGTTTTACACAGTCCAGCAGAATAGTTTTGCTCTTTCTTGTTTAGCTCCTCCAAAGAAAAGATTTTTTTTTTATTTGGAAAAGATGTCTAGATTTTAGAATAACTTTTCTACTTGTTTTTGGGCCTTTTAGGGCAGAAAGATCACACATCTGGGACAAAGGACAGTTTTGTGGGGGTGATGGCTAATATGCACTGCAGCTGTGGTTCTTAATGACAATGATGATATATAATACAGACTTTAATGGTGGAGAAAAAGAAGGAAATATCACATTTAGATCTCAATAACCATACATTGCAATGAGACAAATAATTCAACTGCAGAATGAATAAATAAATTCTGACATCCTAAAAAAAAAAAAAAAAAAAAGTAGAAACCTTTTATTATCGAATTTAAAAAGAAAACAAATGTATTGTTGCAATGGAATTAACAATGAAACTAGAAACTAAGAAATATCTCAAGCCGAGCATTATCCGAAATCATTTAAAATATTTTAGAACAGTAATTCAGAAATCTCACCACTAGAAACTGCATCGGATCTCATTTGATAGATTCATGATGTAATAAACATAGCATTGTTCTTATAGCAATCATGCTTGTGTCTGTAAATGTAAATGAATATGAATGCACCACAGCTATGTATTAGGTTGGATAAACCTTAGAGTGAGTTATTCTCTCAACCTGGTAACACCTATAGAAAAAGACTATGAAGACTCCCCTCAACCGCTGGTGGATCTGGAATATATGCGATGGCAGCACAGTGGATCATCTAATATTTAATCCTTCCTAAGTGATAGTTTTGCCTAAATCAGTAATGAGAAGAGGAAACCTAAAAAGAAGACTTCCTTATTATGAAATTATTCAAATTCAGCCAATCTGCAAGTTAGGTGTCTATTGTCATAGAGATCCATTCAGAATGGCCACTGAAGGCTAAAGCAGTGACCCTATCTGTTTTTGGCTCATTTAACAAAGCATACCCTCAAGGGAGCTAATTAAAGACCAATCAGGTGAAGCCTTATGATTTATAATTGCCTCCCAGAGGTCTTAGGGCTATGGACTAAAGGAGAGAGAAGGAAATTATAAGGGATTTATATAATTTACTGTGAAAAGAAGAGAAAGATTGCGAATGTCCTGCAAGGACCATTTGCAACTGAGCCGTAGCAGAAGCAGTTGAAATGTGAGAATAGCAGCTACTCAGTGGAACCAAGTCAATGCAATTCATTAACTGCACAACGTCTGCAGTGAAACCTGAAGAGTTTGATGAAATTTAGATAATATCTATGCAGATATACAGGGAATACAAGAGGGATTTTCATATTAAACAGACTTATAAAAGAACTAAATTAAAGAATAAATGAGACAGAATTAATTTGCTTTGATGATTTATTAATCAAGGGAAATAATCCAGGGTTGCCAGCAGAAAGTAACCTTTGCTTCCAGTGACTGATGTGAGGCACCATTACCTGTAAAGCAGTAAGAGTGTGAATCCAAAGCCCCATTTCCACCAACAGGTCTGGCTCGAACTGGTATCGTTTGGTTCGGGGGGTAAGAGTATGGTTGGCATTTCCACGGCCAACCATACTCTTACCTACTAGATGGCCTATAAGCCAGATAGCGATAATGCGTCAGCTGTGTAATAGTGCAATGTCTTAGCAGCGCAACATTTTGAATTATAACGAAGAATGCAACATAGAAACAGAGGGTGAGAAAAGACAAGCAACTTTTTTTGTTTCTCCTTGACATGTGGCATCAACCTAAAAAGTCTATTTAAACATGGCGCCGTTTCTGCTTTGTTCCTCTGGCAAAGTCACACTGGAAGAAATTGTTCTTTTGACCAATCAGCGTCTTGCAGTGTCTCAAGTTCCACCCTTTAGGAAGACGGGTTGGACCAGACATTCTGGCACTCCCAGTTTTTGCCTGTAGAAATGCAAAATAATTTGTACCGACCCGACCCTTACCGGGCCGGAACCGTTGGTGCGGAGCTCAAGTATCCTTTCTTTCTGGCAGTTTTTCCAGGCTCTTCCATTTTCCTTTTTCTCACATTGTAGTCGATAAATAATTTGGTTGGAGAGTCGAAATAGGAGTGAGGTTTACACAGTGTGCTGCTCTAATGTCTTCAAAATAGAAATTTACTCCCTTGGATTTCTCTTGCATTGTGTTAACATTTTAAGACTTCAAATACAGAATGTGTTATGCCTATTTTGTGTTAAAAGAACAGGTTGTTTTTCATTCAAACACCCTAATTTAAACATTTAACTTAAACCTTTATGATTTGATATGATTGTGTCAGATCTGAACGTGACATTATTTCGTAGCTTCTCAAAGGAATTAAATTAAGTTCATGTCATGGCAGAATTTGTGACACTGGCAAACATTGTGTTGCACGTTGTAACATGTTGCGTATTTATTCAGCATCATTATTAGTCATTTTGGTCTGTTGTTACAAAAGGGTTGTTTTCAGGAGGAAGATTGTCTGTCTAAATTTTCCACTTTAACTTAGTGCATTCTTAATAAGCTCAGGCCGAGAAAAGGCAGCAGCCTCTCTAGCCCTTGTTTCGTTGTACTCTAACTTGAAGTGTGTTCTCTGACAATTATTTCATGAGTGTTTCTGAGCATAATCAAGTCTGCCTTTGATGCAGTGCTGCCTGAGGCAAATGCTGATTAGACTATGAACTGATCTGCAGCTTTAGTCCTCATAACTACATAATCATGCATAGAATTGTTTGGAGAAACCTTCTGAGTGGGATAAATACATTTCTCTTGTACTGTGGGTAAAGATCTTTTACTCGCCTTAGGTAATCATGCCAAGCTCTCTCAAAGTGCTTGCTCTGTTCCAAATAATTCTGTCAAGGAGCTTGTCAAAATAAAACTATTTGGCTTTTATACATTTGGAGTCTTTTTCTACGCACCTTGGATAAATGTGATTTAATAAGTTGTTTGGAGGGATAAGAAGAAGGGATTAGGGAAAGCTGCAAAAAACTAACTCAGTGCCACTTGTGTTTGACTGTGAACTAGTGTGAATTTAAGTGTAAAACCAGGTTACATATTTTGCACACACACACACACACACACTCATTCCCTAGCATGCATACTTATACGGGTGTTGTGTTACAGGTTTAACCACCAAAAGCTACAATTTTGTTTTCATATACTTGTCACCGGTGTTGTTTATTACTGCTGCTCATGTTTTTTCTCTGTTTGGCTTCTTATTGGTGCTCTTGATGATTCTATGCTTTGTTTTCTTACAAGGGCCATAAAATATGTCATGTTTTTATGACTGGTGTAACAGCTATGTTTTTTCTGCTTTTGTTTTTTTATTGTACATGCACTTGTTTTCTATCTTTGTATCTTTGTCTCATTATTTTGTGCACTTTCTCCCTCTCTTTTATCAGTTTCCCCAATTTTTGTAGGATTAACCAGAAATGGGGACTTATGAATGTGACTTGGACTTAAGTTGCACTTAAGTTGCATTTCCATATATTTCCAATACTTATTGGGCCTAAAAGTATAGGATCTAAATTAAAATATATCATTTTCTGTCATAATTGTTCAGTTTTAAAAACTTTAAAATTGATATTTTCTGTGCTTATATCACAGTTATTTTAAGCATTTTAAAACATTTATTTTTCTGATGCATTACTGCAGGGATCACCAGCTGTGGACCTCTTGAGCCACTGTCCTGCAGATTTTACATGTTAACCTGCTGCAATATATTTGAGTCAAATTAATAATGGGTCATTAAGAGGCTGGTGCAGAACTTGACATCAGCCTGTCATTTGAATCAAGTGTTGCTGCAGGGAAGCATCTGAAACCTGCAGGACAGGTGTTGATCCTGCACTGAAGTGTGTCTTATTTGCCCTCCTCTCTACATTAAGGAAATGAAAAATGCTATGAACTGCAGTATTAGTATTTAAAATTTCTCTGTGGGTCCAGATGGATTTTTGTTCACGTTAAAAACTCTTCAATAATTAATTTTAAAGGTACATTTACTCATCTGATTAGATTTATATGTTCATCTACAGGTTTTCCAAATTGAGTAAAGCAAAGAAATAGTTCAGAGAAGAGGTACAGATCATTTTTCAGTTTACATTAGAATTCAGTGTTGTTACAACATGCTGGTGGATAAAGTTTGAGTACATATTGTAAATTCCTTGGATTATAGTGCAGTCTTCTAAGCAAACCAGATGGCAGGTGTTGCATGGCAGATTACTAATTATAACAAAAAGTGTCTTGCACCTCTATTTGAATTTGAGCCACAAGACTTGAGATTTGAATTGAACTTGCCACTCAAAGATTTGAAACTTGACTCAGACTCGAGGCGAAAGACTTGACTTGTAACAAACTTGGTATTGAAACTTGAAAAATAACTATTCTCGAGTGTCACAGGGGAGTCTTATATCCATACAGTTTTGTTGCTCCCCCATTGATAGAGAGGCAAGGCAAGTTTATTTGTATAGCACATTTCCTGTACCATACAATTCAAAGTGCTTTACATAAAAAAAAATAAAAAGCATTACAGCGGGACGCAGAAAAATCATTAAAACAAAAGAAAATTAGTTTGGTACAACATGGCAGCCAGACCATTTTTTGCTTGATGTGATGCTGTTTTTGTGAACTCATGTGTAACTTCCACAGAGCCACACTTTCATGGACAGGTTCTTACAACCATGGCCACTCATATGCATCTCTTTTATTGCCATTAACTATCCCATTTCAACACCTTTCTGTTTATGAGTCCTGCCAGCAGGAAGTATATTGTTTTGTTATGTGTAAAGCTTCAAATTTAAATTCTTAGTCAGATGCGGACTCTTAAATTAATGTTTTGGACAGCTTGAAAAACGTATGGTCATCACGCTTTTAGTGCATAATAGTATGTGTCATTCCATTTGTCGTCCCAGTGATTCATTTATCCCCATCTGTTGAAACATCTGAGGTGAAAAGTGCAGCAAATGTGATTAAAGAAACAGGTTTGATGTCAGCAAAAGCATGGAGGTTTCTGCAATTGTTTGCAACAGTCTGGAAAATGTTTAACTACATTTCAAAAGTACAACTTCATACATTTACAGGCAGATTAACAGCAACTGATGATAGTAATGAAAAAGAGTCACTGGCATAAAGCAGGGGTAGGCAAGTTTGGTCGAGAAGTGCCACTGTTCTGGAAGTTTTAGATTTTTCCTTTTCAACACACTTTGAACTTAGAACTTGATGTGATGTTGGATTCATTTCATTTGAATCAGATGTGTTAGAGGAGGTATAAAACCTGTAGGCCTGCGGCTCTCACAAACTGAACTTGGCTACCCCTGTTGTAAAGGAAAGGGCCAGAGTTTTAGCTGCGGACGGACTGGTTTGATGGTGGCCTTGACAACTTTAAGTGTTGGTCTTGTTTCATTCTTGAGAAACTTTAGTTTTGGTCTAACTAGAATGTCAAAACCAAGCTGCCAAACAAATTGAACAAAAAGACCCCATACGGCATGATTTATGTTGATAAGTTGATAAAAGCCAGCCTATTTTGACAGATTGTAATGTTGTCGGTGTGGGGGTCTTTTATTAAACAAGAAACAAAAATAACAACCCATAAGATTCAAGGTTTTGTTGTCATTATGCAAGCAAAACAAGGTTTTGAAGAGTCTCTCGGCTTAAGCACACATAAATAAAAAAATATAAATATAACAAGCACACATAAATAAGCAAAAATAAGGATATAAGATATATAAAAGATATAAGAACACCTCTATATTTACAGAAAATGAAAGAAAGAATGAATTCACATTGACCTAATATTTAAAGTGTTGATAAAGTGCATCCTAGTGCAAAGACGAAGGTCTCTATGTGTGTGTGTGCATATGTCTGAGATGGTGTGAATCTTCAGTGTGTGTGTGTCTGTGGAGGGTAGGGTGCATGTGTGAGAGTACTGTAGGGGGGTTAGATGTAAGTTTTGGACTACAGGGGGACTATTGTTTTCACAGCTCTGGGGAAGAAGCTGTCTCTGAATTTTTTGTGGTGGTTTTAAGGTTCTTTCCCATTTCCCAAGTAGGAGGGGTTGGCTGCAATGTGTCTGGCCCTCATATGGACTCAGGCAGTGGAGATCCAGACCTGGTAGATGGTGGCCCACAATCCCCTGGGCTGTCCTCACCATCTAGGCTAAGTTCCTCTTGTCCTGTGCTGTGCAACTGCCTTACCATGCCGTCACACTTCACTTCATTAATTTGTCCTTTGAGAGGGCAATTTTGTTTGCAACACAAAACCACTGAGACACAGGGTGCTCTCTGTGGTGGCTCTGTAGAAGTTCCCAAGCAGCTGGGAAGAGAGTCCTATCCACCTAAGCTTCCTGAGAAAGAAGAGCTCTTGTTGGGCCTTCTTCACCAGGTGTAAAGTGTTCACAGTTCAGGAGAGGTCAGAGAAAATATTGATGCCCAGGAACTTAATGCTGTCTATATGCTTTATTACCTCTGTGTATGCAGAAAGGAACTTGCTCAGTCTTCCTGGACCTCCTGTAATCTACAATGACCTCCCTTGTCTTTTAGAACCAGATTGGTCTTGAACACCATTTCATGAGACTCTGGATCTCATTTCTGTAATAGGTCTCATCATTGTTGATTATGAGACCCACCACAATGGTATCAAACTTCACCACCATGTTTGTAGGGTGGATGGCAGAGCAGTCTTGAGCCTCGTTGATGTTGATTCTCTTCAGGGTGGAGGTCACTTGGTGCAGCTGTAGGGTAAGGGATGATGCTGTGCCTCTGGCTGTGGAGGATGAACAGTACTTCTGCTGCTTCTGCTGTGTCAAAGGGTGTTAAGAACCTGTTCAAGGTGTTGGGCAGAGTGGGGTCGTGGCTTTCTTTGTTCTCTGTTATGGTCTTGATGCCTTTCCACATGTTATGCATGTTGTTGTCATTGAAGTGTTCCTCAATGTATCTACTTGTATCTACTTGTACCTGAGTTTCACCAGCTGGGTGCCCTTTTTCAGTTCTTTGTGGCCCCTGCTATAATCCGTTTTGTCTCCTGCTCTGTAGGCTGCATCCCAGGCTTTTAGCAAGGACTGTGTCACACGCTAGCATCATGTCACACGTTAGCAAGGGATATCTACACACTCACAGTGGCTGCTTTAGCAAAGAAATGCAAGAAGATCATGTTGGAGGAAGAAAAGAAAAGAAGGAGAGAAAAGGACATAGCAATAAAGAAGACAAGAGTCAACGTGAAACAGAATTTTGAAGTCTTGAGCATGTAACAATGCAGGTAAGATGCAAGACAGATGTCACATTAATAGTCGATGGGGGTGTGTCACTGAGAAAATCTGCTAAAATTCTTTAATGCCCAGCTTTATTTTTTACCATGAGCCCTTTTTCCTACAATCATTTGTAGCCTTAAGTGCACCAGAAAGCACTGACTTTGATTAAGTTAGTGGCCTATTTTAAAGCACCTGTGGTGCTCTGACCTGTGCTGATTAGATGAAGTGAGGAAAAATAACAGCGGAAAAAAGCTGGTGGGGACAGATATAACAGAAAGAAAGAAAATCATATTCCTTCATTTCAGTGGGAGAGGAAAAACAGCAGACACCACATTATTGTTCATTTGTTCAGTCATCATGATTCTGTTGCTTTGCATACATAACACAAGCCAGAGTAAATTGATGAAGCCACTCTCATAAATGGGTGTATGCACTGCACAGTATTATCAGGAGAACATTTTTTATTAAGCTCTTTTCAGAAATCTGGGCTCTGGGTATTGAGAGGTTACTTAGTTTTTTTCTCAGTGCCTCTCAGCTATCATCATCTTCCTTATCTCCACCTGCTCCAACGGGCTTGCCGCCACTGTCAATGATGTGAACTCATTTGTTTTCCTCTGCATGAGGATATTGCTCATCGAGAAGCTAGAGGTGATGCTGTTAAACTGATCTACTGTATGTCTTTTTTTTTCTTTTTTTTCCCCCCATTTCCACAAATATAAGGAGGAGAATGGCAACATTTGCATGATGCATTTGAAGAGTGGAGCATCATTGTATCATCACCTGCACTGGTACAGAGAGATGCTCCAGGAATTCCTCCGTTTTTGTGTGTTATTACAGCTAATCTTTTGCTCCAATGTTTTCTAGGAAAAAAAAAATAATAATTATAATAATAAACAGTGCCTCAGTTAATTCAGCTGTCTGCCAACTTACTCTTTTAATGATCAGAAATTGATTTGAAATGTTTTAGACAGGATTAAATGCTGGGAGAACCGAATTATTATTATTATAGTCCATCTCATTTACATGTGCAAAGAGCCAACAGGAAATTATAATAATTGGTGGTGGTGGTCTGTTGCTTTCTATTGGATTGATTAGGAAAATGTCAATAAGCATGCAATCATTATACAGTTTAGATTTTTTTATTTATTTATTTTTTCCAGTGCTTGGCTCTAGTATTTTATCTTTCATTTCTGGCCTTTGTTTGCCATGAAACTTGTTTACTTCCCTTATTCTTAATTTGTCATGTTTCACTTTGTTATACTTGCTCCTCTTGTTGATTCCAGTTATTTTTGCTCCCACTTTTTACCTCATCATATCATGTAATCTTGCTTAAACTTCAGTATCCCATTTTCCTTCATGCAATATGTGATTATATATTATTTCAAGCCATTTTATGCTACCTATGCTAATTTATGTCATTTAAATTTGCCAAAATTAGCCACCTTTGTTATGTATAATACTTTTATCTAAATGAAGCTTGATATGAACAAATGTCATATCTCAAATTTTGTGTTAACATTAGAATTTTTTTAGATGCCATAGCTTATGTTTTTTTTTTTTTTGCTTGTTTTTTTTTTTTTTTTTATTTTTTTTTTTTTTTTTTTTTTTTTTTTTTTTTTGGAGTGGGATGAGTGCTGGAAGATCTTTTTGCATTAGATGCCCTTCACAAGCAGAGAAATCCTCATTTTTGTTTCAAACAATTTCACTTTTTTTTTTTATTGAGGACCAACCTGTTCAGCATATTATGATGTAACCACTGTAAACAGATGACTCAGCAGGGTAAAGGGTGAGATGATAACAGGTGTGGAAGATCAGGGAATTGGATGTGGTGGCTGTGGTGCCTGGCTGGACCAGGTGAGGGCCTGACAACCGTAATATGTCACACAGAGACTTTAAAGCAAACATCAACAATTTATGAGCAAAAATAAATGATGTCAAAAGTTTCTCTTGTCTGAAAGACAGTCGGCAGCTTACTCTGCCACACTGTGAAAGGCTAATATCCCTGGTTCAGTCAAAAAAACTAAACTAGTCTAATTATCTTAAAGTTGTTATTAGCAGAAACTGATCAAACCCAACCTGCAGTAAACAGCGTAATGCTATCCTATGTGCTTCACAGCCTTGTGCTAGTTATTAGACATGTTCAGTTCAGTGTTTTTTGTAGCCATCGGAGCATTAAGAGTAAACACATAATTGCTAGCAATGGCAAATAATTTAATCTGCCTGTTTTAGCTACCCACATACAGAAAATCTGTGGAGCTTTTCATTACCTGAACTCATCTGACATGTGATGAGAGGCCATAAACAGCTTGACCTGAACCCCGACACCTGCTTCAGATGCCTCAATGATAACTGCAACGCTTAAAATTCTTACAGTTATATTCCTTTATTTTTAAGTTATTTTTTTCAGTTATTTACCTATATAGACTGCTCTGAGGTCTAGTAATGCAAGTATGATCTTCAGAGGTCGACAGCCTCTTCAGTGGTTTTGTTTTTGAGTTATACAGTAAATTGAATAAAGAGAGGAGGAGAAAGTAGAGGATGGACTTAAGATGAAGAAGAAACTTTTTCCATATGCAGAGGAAAAACAAAAGTGCATAGTTTAAAAAGAAATAAAAAATAGAGACAGAGCTGTATTTGTTTAAAATAGGCTCCATATTAGTCTGTGTACATAAGGTGGCGTAAGATGAATATTGATTGCACAGTTGGGGGGAGTGATGGAGAACTGGATGAGACAATGTTGACTTTCTGGTTTAGGAGTCTGTAAGAGGTGTTTGTATTTCTTTTCTGATTTCACACCCCTGGAGCATTTTTCCAACAACAGGAGTGTAAAACATTGTGTTGTGGATGTACCGTCGCTGTGAGCCCTCCTGATTACCCCGCTGGTGTGAATGTCTTGCAGTGATAGGAACATTGCTCCAGTGATGAACTGTGCATTTTCTTATCCCCTACTGGAGAGCATTCTCATCCCAAGCAGTCCAACTTCCTTACCAAACTGTATTTGTTAAGGCTGAGGAAATTTGTCATGTCAACCTAAATTCTTTGCAACATCTAATGATGTACAGTCGATAGTGTAATCACCAGCTCAATCAGTCTGCAGAGGACTTGTGTGTGTAATTTAAAGTTTTTCAATGGCTGTACCTCTGCCTTCCTGTAAGTAATGGTGTGGCCTCTCCAGTCTCCTCCAAGGGTAAATACTCATCTCCTTGGTCTGTGTCTGCGTTATAGAAAAGATTATTAGTAATCATAGTTTTGATTCTTAATGTATTTTAATTATTTTAATTTTATTTCTTTTTATTTCTTTTTCGTAATTGAGATAAAAGGCAGCTTTTTTTTTTTTTTTTTTTTTTTTTTTTTTTCTTCCCCCCCTTTCCACGCCCTTCCCCTCCCCCCCCCAACCCCCCCCTCCCCCCCCCCCCCCACCCCTCCCCCCCCCACCTCCCCCTCC
>JBAFTA010000022.1:4476271-4498589 GCA_036919975.1 Melanotaenia parkinsoni
ACACCTTTAACTCTGGTTTTTAGTTGCCAAACAGCACCTCTATTCTTTTGATCTTGACCTCCGAAAAGTTTTTTTTTTGGGGAGAATGTCTCCGCTCCATGGCTTGATCTCACCGGGCGATGGATGGATTTCCGCCACCGCATTCATCAAGGCCCGATCATTCCTAAGCTGGGATCGGTTCATAAATCACACATGGATCCAATCGCAAGATCATTCTTGCAATCAGATGTGCACTCATTTCCTCGCTGGTTTGATAAATGAGTGCCATTGCGTGGACCATGAGCTTCTCTGCATATCAAAGCATTCTAGAGTCAAATGTGAGGCTGTCTGTCCAATAGTTAAAGCTTGAATGAAATGGGCTCCAACCACTGGACAATGATCCAAACACAGCAGTAAATCTACATCAGAATGGCTGAAAAAGAGAAGAATCAAGGCGTTGGCCTGATTGAAATATAAGTTGGAATTCTCTTCACTTGGCCATATGAGTGAGCATGATTCACTATTTGCTTCTTAGTGTTACCCCAGAGAAGAATTTCCAAACGTAAACCTCACACTGTGTGTTAAACCTAAACACAAAAAGCTTGTGTTAACATGGCTTCGGTTAAAGGAAACTACATCAGATATTAGTATTCACTCTGACTGACCAAACACACCTAGCAGACTTCAATAAGAGCAAATATCTACTCTTATATTCAGCACCTATGTAGCCTGGGGCAACACAGCAGTAAGCTTAAATGACTGTTGGCAGAGATTCCAGTTTTCTTCACTTACAGTACACTCATAAGTATTTTTTGTTTGTTTGATTGTTTTTTTTTTTTTTGCTTTTTTAATCCAGCTCGGGAGCTGATGCTTTTTATTGCACGAGCTGACAAGAACAAAAGCTGAATTTAAATTAATTTTGGTGTTTCCCTAATTTTTGCAGAGTTTTTAGTAGTTTTGCAAAGTACATGTGATTATTTAAGTTGGTGTCAGAAACTTGAGGGGAAGATGCGTGAAGATAATGTTAAAACTTAATTGAATTTCAGAGTATAGGGAAGTATACTGGATATCAGTGTAAGACGTTATTCTAAGTTGTACAACAAATGAAGTAAGATCGACAGTTGTCAGCTCATTCCACAGTGGTTAACTTTAGACTCTTTAAGCCACTTCTTATCCATTCTTGAGAGTTTTAAGTAGGTTTTCTGTTATTATTCTTTTGGTGGAAACATGGTTTGCCATCCATATTACCTTCATAGTCATCAGATTTTTTTCTCTAGTTCTGCTTATGTCCAACATCCCCAACCCCAAAACACACCAAGCGCCCCCTATGTTTAGTAATGTATGGTGGCGCTTTGGGGGAAAATTATCTTGATTTAAAACATCAAATTTTACACCCAGTCATACCCTTTAAATGTACATTTGGTACATGTGAATGTAAGCAGATATAGACTTTAGTTGATTAAAAAAAAAATCACTCCTTGTGGTTGTGACATTTCAAGAAGACGATAAATGGCATTTTGACTCTGACTGCTGTTAACCATTGTCTTTTCCTTACCCTAACCAAAGTGTTACAGCAGAAAGCCAACCAGGAAAGGGTTAGGGTTAGTTTTTGTGCACTGTGCTGTGTTTGCATGTACCCATGGTAACTTGTAAAATGGCCATAAAGGTGAAGGTTCAAGTTGACCATTGTCATCCAGAAGAAACAATGTTCCTGAAAATATAAAAAGGTCAGAAGTGGTTTGTCACAAATTTGCAGCAATAGGCGTTAAGAAGTTACTGTAAATAATTACTTCACAAATAGGTGTCACCAGATACTAAAAACAATTACACTTTTTTTCAGTCATAGATATATATTTTTTTTTATCATTTTCAGACATATTTGTTTAAGCTGGTTTTATTTGTATACTTGTAGAAAAACTCTAATTCTAACAGTTGGTTATTTAATAAGATTTGAGGGCATGGCAGCAGGCAGGAGTCCCACATTCTGCAGCAGCTCCTGGTTTAAGTTGATTATTTCTAGTTTCTTTGTATAAAGTCTGTGCGCTAAAACACACCACTTGGTGAGGGTTGTCTGATCAGAAGGCATTTTGAATTGTTTCACCTGGTTTCTACAATCACTCAACCTAAACACACAGATGCATTGGGATGATGTGTGGACCATGGAGTGAAAAATGCTACACATGTGAGGTAACTGTCATCTGACTTTTAAATAGATGCTGTAGCCAGTAAGGGATCACATTTTTATTTTATTCCTAATAATATGATAACTTTAAAAAGCAAATAACAACACGTGTGGGCTCGACATTTATATTCCATAATCAGCTTTTTCCAATAGAAATATCTTCTTACCACTGATACTATTTGAGGAAACTGTTTAAAATTCATCTACATATTATTAGACTTGGTGAGGAGAGCTTCATAGCATTCATTCATTCAAGTTTTAGAAAAACTCATTTTCAACTTTTCCAGGAATAAACAATGGGGATTGAGCAGGGTTGCGATAGCGCAGGAATAAAAGAGAATGGTGCGACAACAGTCTGTGTTTCAGACAACCTTTTTCCTGAAATACTTCAAACAGTCTTATCCCTCTGATTCTTTCTTTAAGTCAGGACTCGAGGTACAGGCAAGCAGAAGTGAGATTAAACTGTGAGTGCAGTTATTTCTAAAAATATTCTAAAATAATGAAGCAGCTGTAGGTGAGTCGGAGATGTTTCTACCTTCTTTTATTTTCTTTCTTAGAAGTTGAACAGTCAGACGCTTCCTAAAGTCGCTGGTGCAACATCCAATTTTATTTGAAGTCGTTTACCTCCAGTCAATAAATGTAATATCAACTTTAAATGTAGACAGCTACAACATAACTTGTATAACAGCTTGCAATGACTCTAAAATAATAAAAATACTGCTGAGATTCTCACATTTTACAGACACATAAACTTTTAGCAAGTATAGTTAACTCTTGGCAAAAGTTATACCCAGTGAGGGTATTGCACCCCTCCAGTGTGGTCATTAGGTTAGAAAATTAGAAAAACCTTTCTGAGATGTTTGACTGGATGACGAGTTAACAGGTAGTCCTGAAAGATCATGCCTCCTGCTTAGTCTCCTAGTGTTAACATTAGCATAGCATTTGTTCTTTCATAATCAATAGCAGCTCTTCTAAGTCATTTCTCTGCTACTCAGTGGATTTTCTGAGCTTTTCAGATCCAAGTAAAGACTCTAAGGATGTGCACATGCATGCTTTTGTAGATTAACCAAAGCAACTAATTTTCAGACCCCATATTCTCTACAAGAGGAGGTTTTATCTCACAGCCTGTTTTGGGAGTTCTCAATGCTTTTTCTCAGGACATCATCTGGGCAGAACAGCTATTGTGTGACTGGTCAAAAATATGAAGTAAGTGTGGTTAATGTATGAAAGCAGAACGTTGTCATCACTGCTTTTCCACTGACCCAAAAGGTTCTGTAAGGTTGGATTGATGGTTTTTATTGGGGCAGTGAGAAGTACAAAGATCATGTAAGGTAGGGATCACCAACTTCAGACCTTTTGAGCCAGTGTCCTGCGGGTTTTAACTGTGTTCCTGCTGCAACACACCTGGTTCAAATGAAATAGTTCTCACACAGCTTGCCGTCAAGGTCTGCACCAGCCTCTTAACAACCCATTATTTGAGTCAGATGGGTTGCAACATCCTGCAATCCTGTGCAACGTGCCAAAATATCCTAATCCAGAACTTCTTGTTCTTGCCACCTTAAGAAAATCAACAAATTTCTTTGTTCTTGCTTAGTATATACAGGTCTTCACTCCCAAATCATATGATGCTTGCTAAGGATAACTTTTCAACACAGAGGATATTCCCAAGGTTTTTTTTTTTTGGTTTTTTTTACGGGTACCTGTCCGGACTTGGTAACATTGCAGTCACCTGAGACATCTCGTTGAAAATATGGTCAATGTTTTCTCAGATAAAATGCATTGTATTTTATGGTATATTTCAAACTGGACTGTGATATTTCCTCACTTTATCCAAGTGTTTTTTTCTGTGTTACCAAAAACTCATCTTATGTATGATGAAGTAGTACATCAGTAGAGGAAAGGTACTCAGAAATGAAGACAATTTAAAAAAAAAAAAAAAAAGAAAAGAAAGAAAATCTGCGATCTTGAGGTTAGACTTCATTATTTTCTAGTGGCCTTACTTCTTTCAAATTCTCTTCATACTGAAGAGGTAAGGTTCTTGTGTCTAAACAGACTATTAGGGGTAGGGTCTCTATCCCCTTCCTCCCTTCCACAATCTTTTAAAACTAAACCACAATTGCAGACTTTAGACTAGTTTCCTGTCCACTGGAAAGTGACGGTAATTCCTTTAAAAGCCACTTGAATTAGAATATTCATAAAAATTGTATTGGAAGCTGTTTATTGAGTTACTCTGTAAGATCACAATTATCAAAACGTAATTAGAAATGTAATTTTCCGTTGCACATATTCTTCAATCCTCTTCTTAAAGTGAAGCAATCTGCACTTGTGAACTCTCATTACAGCCTGGCTATGACATCAAGTAGTGAGCGATGATTCATTTTCTTAATGTTTTATTTGATTAATTGGAACAGACCTGGAGGCTTAATGTGACTCAGTATGTACCAGAAAGAGCCAAAGTTGATACCTGATAATTTAGCAAAGCAGAAATAAGCTTGCCCCCTCTTCCATAACTCATCTCACCTCTCTCTCTGGCTTATCTTGTGACTCTGCTGGGGTCTTAATCCCAAGCTTGTCTGACAATGACATGGATGCTTCCAGCTTTTTTGGAGTTTCACACCAAGTGACAGGCCTCTAAATCCATCTGACACTTAGAATATACAAGTCAGGTGTAGTTGTGTGACTCAGCATAGGGAGCTGTACATATGCTCACATTTTAACTTAAGTGCTTGCTGCTTGCTATGCTCCTGTATTCACTCTTAAAAAAAATTATACATGGAGCAAAAGACCACACCGGTTACCACTTCTGTCAGCTAAGAACAGGAAACTGTGGCTACAATTCACACAGACTCACCAAAACCAGACAACAGAATATGGATAAACTTTCCCTGGTCAGATGAGTCTTGATTTCAGCTCCACATTCAGTTACTAGGGTCGGAATATAATGGAAACAACATGGAAGCATAGAGCCATCTTTTCTTGTATCAACATTTCAGGGTGTTAGTTGTGTCATGTGTAGGGGACATTTTCTTGGCACACTTTGGGGCTCTTAGTACCACCGTGGCCTGGTTTAACCACCACAGCCTATCTGAGTTCACTGGACTCCAACGGCCTCCACAGCCTCCAGATCTTAATCCAGTAGAACAGCTTTGGGATGTGGTGGAACGGGAGATTCTCATCATGGATGCAGCCGACAAACCTGCAGCAACTGTGTGATGCTGTCATGTCAATATGGAGAAAACCTCTGAGCAATGTTCCCATCACCTTGTTGAATCCAGTCATACAAAGAAAACAAATGAATTTCAAGTGTGAGGGAAAGTAAAAGAAAGTATTATTACAACTCTCACATTAAAGAATGTAATTTAATACTATCCCCAAAAGCTTTTTTCTTAGGTTTTTGTTGAAATCAGCAGTGTTGAATGTCACCACAAGAGTGAATATCATCATGTTATTGTGACAACGCCATCATATGTCAACATGACACAAAAGTACAGAATTAAATCAGGGAACATTTGTATTTAGTGAATTTGTAAGTCTTTATTGTCAGAATGCAACACTTTGCAATCTGAACTGCAGCAGTACGTTTACAGCAGCTGTTGATCAGTCCTGCATGTCAGCTGAGAGCAGTTTAAACACATCTCAGGCTCTTCCATAGCGTTCCTGGTTTCATGGTCAGGATGTTTACCTGGCCATTTTAAAACATTACCTCTATTCTTCTTAAGCAATTCTTTGATACAATGACTAGTGTTTTTATTTTATTTGTTTGGTTATTTTTATAAGGATGATCATTTTTCTCTTGTAATTCAGTTCACAGACAGATGTCCTAATATTTTCCCATTGAGATTTTCTCATTTAAATTTGCATTCATGAGTGAATTCAGTGAATGAATGGAGACTACTTTGTTAATCCCAGAGGTAATTATAATGGAAATTGCAATGTTGTAGAGTGTGTTTTTAACATAAACAATTATAATAATTAATTAGAAGAATAATGCCCTGTTCTGAAAGGATGATGGCTGCTGGAGGAAATGATCTCCATCTCTCTGTCTTGTGGGAACTTGATGAATTGTTGTCAGTTTTGCAAATGCAGACAAAACGCCAGAACCATGATACTCTCATCACCGTGTTTTACAGATGGGAACATTTTTCCAGCAGATGTCTGGTTTGTCCAGATCTTTAAGAAACAACAGATAGGCAGCAAGGTTCATTTTGAGGATCAGTCTATGATATTAAGAGGTCTGCTGATGGTGGCACATCAGGAAAAGCCTTATATTGTGTTATTCGCATTTGTTGAATCCAGTCTGTTTAGCACTAACAAAGGGCTTTCTAGGGTCTTCAAAGTGCTTCTGTCATTTTAAAATTTTCACACATGTTTTGTGAAGATTTATATTTTTATTATCATGCCTGGCTATCATCCATTAAATCCAAATTTCAGCCCTTATTGTGGAAGTTTACGTATTTGATGTTAGATACTGTAGTTTCTGTTAACAAATGAACAATATTTCTTGTCTAACTTGTGTCACTTGGTTCTTTTTTAACAACTTTTCAGACATGTTACTTGTAAACGAAATTTTAAACCTCAGACTTGGCCTCTTTTAAAGGCCAAAGTTGCACCTTGGTAGATCATGTAAATACAGAAACTCCTGCAGAACTTTGCCCCTCAGCTGCTAAACAGTGGAGTGTTTTGCACGGTAGTCATGGTGTACTGAACGTGAGTTCCTGACTGTGGCTGGTGATTACTGTTTAAAATGTCAGCTTGATTTCATTTATTTCACATATTTAAATAGAGTAAACAAAACGTGCAACTCTTAAAATTTTGCAAGAACTAATACACACAGAATCTTTACTAAAATAAAGAATATAGTGATTCTATTCACTGATATTAATGGACCCTCAAGCAAACACAAAGTTCTATTACTGAAAATATTCTGATTCTTTTTACACACTGGTGAACAGAGTAGGCCAGACAAGTAGCTACATATAAAATGGGCATTTATCTGGTCGCTTGTTCCAATAATAAGAGTGTGTTCATTGATTTAATGCAAGCGAGGAGGGGATAAGCACAGCAAACATGTCATGCTTGCAAAAACCCTGACAGCACTGATGGAGACACTTACATGCATACTAAAACAGAATAAATTATATACTTAGGAAAAATCTAGATAAGCGGGTTCTCTACAAAAGCCAATGAATCAGCAATGTGTCAGTGGTGAGCTGGGGAGGAACATAATGGCTGATGTATAAAATTTAAGTTAAATAGTTTTAATATTTACATTGTGTTTTTCAGGGTTTTCATTGCTCTGTAAAGCACTTCAGGTTGCAGAAATGTTTGATAAATTGTTGCATACATGCAGTCGAGCATACACACATAAAGAAATCTGTGTTTTCCATCTGTTGTTTTACATTCTAGGGTTAATAAAGCTTTGACAAACAGAGCTCATGCCTTTAGTTACTGGATTTCAGTTGTGATGGTCTTTTGGAGTCTGCTGGTCCAGTCCAGCTGAAGACAGCAGTACATAATGAGAGGATCCATTAAAGAGGGCTTGTTTGACATGTGTTATATGAGCATTAGGTTGAAGGTGGAAGGAGGAATAAATTAAATAAATTTTCCACTTTATCAGCTTCAGTTCATGATGGCAGCATAGTGTGTCTCTGATGTCCTCTTACCTTGTGTGTCTGATGAAGGTATTTTTTTATCAGACAGGAAATGGATTTTCATCGATATGTCAAAGTGTAAAAGTGCTTCGTTTCAGCATTTTCATCCTGGATTCCGTTTGTTAGGTCAATCCAAAGACGCTAGCTTCTGAAGCTAATTTTGTAATTGTTACCGTAGCTTGGTTGTTGCATTAAAACAAGTTTTAGAGAACTTGAGACCATTTTTTATTTTTTATTTATTTTTTTGGTTTGTTGTTGCTGTTTTGTTTTGTTTTTGTAGAATGGTGGACACAAGTGATGATTTAAAAAAATAAAAAAAAAAAAACATATCATTTTCATTTCACAAGTCTGCCACCATCCCCTGATGTGGTTCCTTTCTTACTGCTTTGACACAGAGGGTTCTGGTTTTTGTTGTGGTTCTGGTTCTTGTTCTGGTTCTTGTTCTGGTTCTGGTTCTGACACCGGCTGCGTTTTCAAGTCTCAGAATCTCGGTGCTTTCTGGAGAACTGGCCCACTTCTGCACAAGTGTGTTATTTACTGTTTGCTATTCCTTCTTCACTTTCTGAAGCCGATTATTTGGTTTGGTATTTTTTTCTTGTTTCTTTTTTAAGCTTTATTAAAACACGTTGGCAACACACCTGTGTGAATACTGAATGCGAGCACTGGTCCGGCTTCAGGTTTTACTTTATTCTTTATTTTTTTAACTTAACTGAAACATAAGCAGTACAGCAATCTGGTGTTCATGTTAAGTCTTTCAGCCTTTCCCCACTGGTGACTTTCTGAACCATCTTTTTTTTAGGTCTGAACATGCAGGCTGGTTCAAAATTGGGCTTGAGTACCGGCCGGTGCCCAGCTCGTGTGAAAGTCCTAGCAGAGGGAGGGTCTCAAAATGACAAGCTAAAGGAGTCCTGTAAACTACAGTTATCCACAGTTCCTGAGATGTGGACTCAAAAACAAGAGTTTTTCCTTTTAACAGCTATGAGAACTATGGAGAAGTTTATTTTGTTTGAAAAAGCCTTAAAAGATTTTTTTCCAGCTGGCTTGGGTGGAGCTGGAAGATCTACTGGAGATTCATACAAGAAAATCTGGACTTTATGAATCAAGAGGTTGTAAAAGAATATTATGTTAATGGGAAATGTTTATTAAACGGGGTATTAGTGGCCCTGCGATGGACTGGTGACCTGTCCAGGATGTACCGTGCCTCTCACCTGCTGGGTTTGGCTCCAGCTTCCCTGTAAGCCTTCATTGGACAAAGCGATATAGATAATGGATGGATGGATGTTATTAGTGACAAAAAATAAAAAAACAGGAGTGATAATTTATTAGACAGTAAGTGTGGTTATGTTGTGCTTTCCAGCAGTAATTGCTGTAGTTACTTAACTCCTGAACAGGCAAACAAGTCTACATTTTCTTCCTAACCAGAAATGGCCCCATGTGGTGGACTTTGCCAGTGTGGAACAGTCCCAGCAGCAACACCATCACTGCTGACGTAAAGATGTGAAATGATTTGCCTCCCAACGCCTCTTCTGTTGAGCCCAACTACAAGCAGCTCTGATTTTTCTCTGGTTTACTCAGCTGTGGCATGGTGCAGAAATGTCACAAAGGTTTGATTTGTGATCCTTTTATAAAGCTAGACTACACTATTTTTAGGAAAGGGTTTTGAAAGGGTTTGTCAGTCCACTTGAAAAGGGATGAAAGAGAAAGTCCTTTTGTGGCTATAATGTCTTGTTTTTGAAGATCCAAATCAGGTCAATTGATATATCAGCTGATCCGTATCTGTACCAGAGCCTGGCTGTAAGAGATGGCTTATGTAGTCTGGACCCTAAGACTGCCCATGAATGTCTAATTTCCAGATTAATATTTTATTTATTTTATTTTATTTTATATATATATATATATATATAAACACCCTCATCTCAGACTTTCAGTCTTAATGAATTACATGGCATTGACATACGAATTGATGACTATCTCTTGTTATTATGACTCCTTATTTCCTGATTATTCCTCCCTTTGTGGGTACCAACCATTTCTGTTATTACTTTTTTCTGAATATTTTGAGAGTCGTCTACCTCTTAAACTGACGGTAAAAAGTGGTCTTGGACTCAATCAGTGCAGTGTGGAAGTGACTAGCATGGGGGCGGCTCAGTAGTGAGAAGGGTTCATTCTTAGGTGCATATGTTGAGAGGGGCTTCTGGACTTTTAAGATGATTCTGCAAAGTTAATATAACTTCTCAGTCTGGTAAGAAGAGTGTATGCATTCTGTCTTCCTTCTGTTTATTGGTTACCTGCTGGCCATGGGCTGCTGGTAGATGGTGGATGACAGCTGAGACAGTTGTGGTAACACAGAGGAAATAATGACTGGAGTTCTGCTTCAGTGTCTGCATCCCCATCATCTTCTCTGCTACAGTATGTAAAAAGCTACCTTGAAGACTTGCTGGTGGTAGTTTGCCTCAGTTTATAAGTTTATCCTTGGAAAGCCATGTTAGCAATTAGCATTAAAGTCAAATGATATTTTCTTAACATTTTCTAAAATGGAAAACGTAACATGTCCATAATATTAATACCAAATCCACGATCAGTATAGCTTGCTTGATCTTAACATATACTTAGTGCTTGATATCCAAACATAATGGCTGCAACGTGTCTTTTATATGCTTTTTACTTCCATTAATTATTTTATGGTCTGACACTTTCAGCCTCGGATTTAAACACATTTTTGCTTGCACATTGGAGAGTAAAGTGCTTAATGGGAATAATTGCATACGGAGAAAATGAAAATGCATCACACATCGTGTTGCCCACTATCTCGTAAGCGATGTGCTACCATTACCTCCACTTCTAACTATTGATGTTTGGTTAAATGTAGTTTTTGTTTGGCTAAGCAAAGGTCAAATAGAGTGAAGAATGGAAGAGGTGGAGAAAAAAAGAAGAAAGAAGGTGGAGCTTATCTGGGAAAATGTTCCTGGCTAACTGGGATTACAAGGCTCCAGTTTCCCTGCAACTCTGAACTGGACTAAGTGGTATAGAAAATGTATGAACTGGGTGATGTTTGTTACATGTATTTTATGAATTTTCAATCTGAGACAGTAAGAGATATTTAATCTATTCAGTCCTTTACACATTTATCTCATCCATTAACCCTCATTTTACATTTGCTTGTTTTGCTGTAGTTTACCATGTCCACTGTAACCTTCCTACTCTTTCTCTCCTGGCATTATATTTCACTTTCCATTTAGTATATAATGGGATTGTGTGGTTGTTTTCCTTCTTTCGTGTCTTTGTGTTAGTTTGAATGTACTTGAAATGTTATTTTTTTAAGCCGTTTAGTTTGTTGAAGAGGTTTTGAATTAGATTAATGTTGTTTTGTATGAATTAAAGTAGCAGGTGACATTAAAGCTTAAAGCTGAACAGATGTTCTGTTAATTGTGTAAATAAACAGATGGGTTTGTGGTTTGAAGACAGTGTGCCTTCTTCATAGTGACTTTTTTTCTAATTGCAGACAGATGCAGAAATATGAAAATGCTCATCTTAAAGTCTGCTTAGGTTGCACCTTTCTTCACCAAAAGCCATATTATTTTACACTAACCCTGTAAATTATAAAAATATATTGTCATATTGAAACCACTGATTTTTATTCTCTTATGCAGTTGACAGATATGTTTAGCATTTACTTATTAGAATTAGAATTTAGCTCATTTAAGCACAGAAACGTTGGAATTAAGTCTATATAAAAATTGTCTCAGAGCATGTAAAAGGGTCTAAACAGACCAACACTTTGCATTCTCTATTAGGATTAGCGGCAACTTATATTTAGCTTTGTTTTAAAAATGTATTTTACAAAGAAAAAGCCATGGTATCACAACTAGTCAGGGAAATGTATTGGGGAATGGCTTTTTTTGTTGCCACAGCAACAAACCGAGTAAAAATAAGACATAAAAAATACAAAACATCCATAACTATTCCATGTTTTGGGGTTTATTGGATAAAACGACATTCAAATAAAATTTTCATGAGTGTTATTAGCATGTTTTGCTGATTGCTGATGCCTCGACTCCTGCCTCCCCTCCTCTTCTTGACGCCACTGTCAGGTTTTCTGTATCACGTAGCGGGCACTTGGGAAGACATTTTGGCAGCTCCCTCCACCAGCTCTTGCCAGTCCTTTTCTCCCAGCTACCGCTACCCAGTGCCAAACTGAGAGATGAAGCATGTTATCTGTAACTAATGCAGGCCTTCTCTGCTGTGGGATTATCGGACATCTCATACCAGACTCTGCTGCACAGAGTTCACAGTCAGGGAGAAATGCTACTAATGCACCAGAAAGACAACCACGAGAGGCGTCAGGCTGTAGCCAGGGCAGCCAAAAACCCTGCTTGATATTTTAATCAGAATATTAGGACATGGCTTTGCCAGACACTAAGCTTCTTGGTGACAAACCGAGATATGAAACCACCTGCAGTCTCAGCTGGAGCTGTCTGGAACTTCGTTTTGATCTAAAAAGTGATGCTGTTGACAGAATGAATTAAACTTTCATCACACTGTTAAAGTTTGAAATGATAGATAACAATAAATATTTAATTTGTTCTCATTTACTCTTAAATCATCTTCTTTGTTCACAAGTTTTCCTTTTACAGTTGGCTGCACCAACACAAATAATATCTCATAGCACTCATATCTTCCAGACATGCAGCTGGCAAAACTATAGCTTTGTGCCTGTTAATCTGTACACCAGCACATCTACATCAAAGCTTGGAATCAAACATTATCAAAACGTTCAGCTTATCCATGCTTTCCACAGAATGCTGACCTGTTGGAGCTCAGTCTCATCTCTCCCTCCCGCGGTGCGTTTGTTATTTCAGGACTGGAGATATGCTGAGAAAAATCAGCCCAGTCTCACCAGAAAATGTGCAACATTTCTCCACCTCTACAATCTCTAATTAAGTCTACTAACAAGCATTTGTAGTGAATACAAATGTGGATATGTATTTGTGTGTCCATGTCAACACTTTGATGTCTCCTTTTTTTTTAGTTGGCTATATCGTCTGAGTAATATTTGACTATTTTTACTTCTAAGTGATGTTTGGAGTCAGAGGAAGCTAATTCAGAAAACTTCTAGGAAGTAAGTGGTGTAATCAATAAAGGTTAAAACCCATTTAAAAGTTACTGAACTGTGAGTCATACTGTAATGTTTTTGTTGTTTTTAATCTTTGGCAGTATATAAGGCAAGTCTAAAATCAAAAATCCATCCCGTAGATGAATGGTGTACATATGGATAAATGCATAAAACCAACCCCAGCTCTCACTTTCAAATGTTATAAATAGAAATGTTGTAAATAAAATGTGCATTAGCTTCAGTTTAGCAGCTTACTAGTGATCTTCTCCTTTCATGGAAACGTTTCTTCCAAGGATGACAGAATAAGCGAAGCTTGGGCAGTAAACTATAGTGAAAAAAAAAAAAAAGAAGCAAGAAAACAGACTTGGAAATACCAACAGAAAAAGAAAGAAAAAAAGGAAAAACCAACAGAACCAGCATCTAATCGTACAGAAATGTGAGGTGCCACATAGGACAGAATGCATTTCTAAATTACACACACCTCTGAAATTAATTACACATACACATAAAAATCAGCTATCATACAAAAACGGGCAGTGTCTTATACATAAACTAATAAAAATTCACCGATCATGTTGTAAATGGCAGGTTACACATGTGTATGTGTGGCCTGACACTGGTGTAAATGAGAACTTGTGTGTGTATGTGAGAGGTAATTTTGTCACAGAAGAGGCGAGACTCGAACCCGGAGTGCGATGAGTCACATTCTCAACAAATTCTCATTCAAACCAGTGTTAGTTAAAACATCCACCTTTCATTCATAATATAACCAGCCCCTGTATACATGTGTAAAACTAGCACACGGTACTGTTTCTGATTAAAATGCATACAGGGTGTCTTGTGTGCGTGGGGTTTTAGTAGTATGTACACGTTCATTAGTTTATTTGGGACACATTACCCGTTTGTGTTTGAAAGAAGATTTTTATGTGCATGTGCAAGTAATTATAGTAGTATACATGATTTCAGAGGTCAGTGTAACAGTTGAAAATGCATTTTGTCCTATAAGTATCTCATACTTAGAGTTGAGTGAGATATTTAAAATTTCTGGAGCACCTACAGTCAGTGGATGTGCTGTGCATTCATTTTATGCAGAGCTGCAGTAATGGAGAGTTTAGAATCACTGCCACCACCTGCCACATTATTTTCCTGGTGCATTTATAATCATCTACATGATGGAGGTAGGATGAACTGATACAAGGAAACACTGCTGCTACCCCAAGACTGAATCCCTCATTACCTTGCTGGTGCGCTCACGCTGCATTGACCTGCCATGAGATTGGCGGGGGGTCAGGTTTCAGAAATAGTTCAACAATATTTTTCATAATTCAACAATTTCTGTAGCTTAGTTCTCAGCTTAAAAGTAACCAACCTTTTAGTAAATGCAGCATGTATTTTGTATCTCACATCCAGGTTTATTTTTTCTTTTGTTTTTGTTTTTTTTTGTTTTTTTCCATTGGTTTAAAGGAACTGTGCACTGTTTGCCCCTTATGTTTCATTTCAAACTGAACAGAGATCTGTCATTCAGGCTGCTGTACCGACATCTCTCCAGCGTCTGAGAGCAGTTTTAATTATTCATGTTTGGCTGGTCGGTTAACGACACATTTGTCTGTGATCTGAAAAACTCTAAATGCAGATTTATTGCTGCCCTACTTTGACTTTAAACAGTTTACCTGAGGTAAGGATGCTGTCAACTAATTACTGACAGCCGATAAAAAGCTTTCTCAAGATTCCCAGAACAAAGTGCATAACTTTCTGTTCTAATCAGGCTTTAAAAGTCCAGAATGTTTGTTCTAAACAAGCTGAGATCTTTCAATATAAGCAGAAGACTCCTGAATATGTTCTATCAAGGGATTATGGCCATTGTCTTGTACTATGCTGTACTGTGTGGGGCGGGAGTACAGCAAAAACAGAGTGAACAATGTGGTAAAACAGGCCGGAGTCTGGACTCTGTGGACATTATGATGAAAAAACTGATGATGACTAAAATTAAAACTCTTCTGTCTCTCACAGACCACCCTCTTCTTGGTGTCTTTAATAAACTCAGAACCTCTTTTAGTAGGTGACCTGGTAACTCAACTCCTTAGACACTATTTTATTTGTGCTGCTGCTGTTCACTTTTTTAATGAGCACTTTGTGTGATTTTGGTGTTGATAATTATTGTTGTATTTCTGGTCATCTGAAGTTGTGTTGTGGCATTATTACTGCAAAGGTCTATAGCAGAGTCCAGCTTGAGTGTTTTTGTTATTTGTTTCTATTTGTCTTGTATGTGAATGTCCATGGCAACCCAATTTCCCCTTTCGGGACTAATGAAGTTAAAAGGTAAAGCTGCATGTTTAGCTCTGCACTCTTCATCTAGAGCAGTGATTCATGTTTTCTGCAGAGCCCCCTTTTTGTCAACAACAATAATGTCAAGCTGAAGTCAGACTATCTACCAGTTTTATCATAAATACACCAGGACTCAGCCACAAAGGTTATATTCCAAAATTTCCTATCTCAACATCAGACACAGTTTATCACAAGGAAGGTTATTATTGGTCAGTTTCTGCTCCAGGATTTTGTCCTATGCAGAAACAGTTTTTAGTAGAGCCACATCTTTGTGGAATAAGTTTGTATGCTCCCTGAAAAAATGTACCAGTAAAACGAGTTACAAAAAAACTTTATAAAGTAAAATTTTAACTAATTTCTTATATGAAAATATTTTCTAAATCAGATTCCAAGAGGACTTAAATGTGTTGATTTTAGAAAATATTATTTTGTTGTTGTTGTGGGATTCCTTGTATGGATATATAGAATAATTTGAACATAATTATTTGTTTAGTCTCTTGCTGTTAGTTTAAATTTGTATTTCACTGTTGATTATTTTCTATTGTATTTAATTTATTATCTTTTAGGTCTAGAGTGATGGAGACTAGGTTGGTTGAGGTTTTCAGGTTGTTGGTGTTAAATTGTATCATAGATAATGAAATGGCCTTGTTTGTAAGTAATTTCTTAAACTGTTGCTTTCTATGTGGATCACAGGAAAACAAATAAAAATTACAAATAAAAAACTTTAGCATTTATGCCACCTAATTACACAAAGCCAAACAGAGCACGTGCACATCCTCATGCTCATACAGACAGCTGTCTTTTGCCGGACAGATCATGGTGAGTATCGCTGAGGACTTTCAGGGATGAAGTGATTTGAGATTTAAAAAAAGAAGGCTTGTAATTGTTGAGGATTTGGGAAACAAGGATGAACATGGTTTTAATCTTTGTTCCTTAATAGGTAGAAGGCACCAACTATTAAAAAAAAGACTTCTTAGGAGAGCTTTGCACATGGTGTAGAATAGGTACACTGTTGGTTTTAGGGGCATACTGATTTACTGAAGGCATCTAAAGATAGTATCTCAGGGAACTTGAGTGATTATAGGTGGATCACAGGGAACAGGAAGTGCATGTTAAACAGGCTGTGCAACCCTAATTATATGAAATGGGCACAATTTTAACATGTCACAAAGGAAATAGTGGCTTTTTCCCTTACATCATTCATAAACTCTTTTTAGCTCCCATTGAAAGCTTAATTATATAAACATCACATTTATATGTTACATGAAGAAAGTGGGATGTTGTTCTTTAGAGGAGTTGTAATGCATCACTTAACATGCATTAATCCAGACAGATCAATTTACTGTTCATCCTTGATTTAACACCATCACTTTTAAATTAAACATGTTTTTCAACTATTTTACTTGACTGGTTGAAGATACCACATACTGACCCACAGAGAAATGTTAAGCTGGCAAACAAGCAATAGGATCAAAGAAATATATATATATATATATATATTTTTTTTTTATATATATATGTTTGCTTAGGCTTTTTATTTCTCTCCCTCTCTTTGCTTTTTTTTTATTCAATTCTAGTAGGATTTACTAAATATATTAAGCTGCATATCTAGGCCCAAGACATGGCCATTATTCCAAGCATGTAGCATGCTTGGGGGAAATGGCAATGTTGCCAGAATGATTGATGAAAATAAAATAAGATGAAAAACAATTCCATAGAGAGTGGTTAAAGTGCCATGTGAAAGCATCGGAGCTACAAGGTACAGTAAGTCAATTTTAATTAAAAGTTTCTGTCAAGTCAGAGGACTTATTTGAAGTGTGGCAGGGGCAGACCGCTAACCTTGAGATGGAGGAAAATATTTAGATGAATGAGAAATGTGTGCACTTGATCATTATTTTTTTATTTAAAGCCGTGGTAATGCATACACTGTTAAGAATGTAAAGTGGATGACTTGCTGGCACCCCTTTGGGATGTTTTAGTGTTTTAGGACTTATTGTTTGTTTACAGTTACTCCCTTAAGTAACTCTTATCATTTTCTTTTAGTTACAGACTTTTTATATGACTCATATCAGCTTGCCAATATGAATAGCTGTCCAGCCCAAACAATATTAATTTAGTGATGAAATCATTAGTTCATTTGTGTTAGAAAATACTTAAATCAGCCGGGTCTCAATGGAATGTGTGTCTGATCTCGTAATAAATGTTACACACTGCACGGATGTAACATGTAAAGGATGCTATTGTTTTGGGGTTTTTTTGTTTTTTTTTGTTTTTTTGTTTGTTTTTTCTCATTATTGCTTGCTTTCAACACCACTTAAAGTAGCAAGACACAATGACTCGTGTGAAAAGGTTAGAGACTACATGAATTTAATAATATCTGCCACAAAAATCATTAACATATAACACCAGATATATAATATTTAACACACAAGTTTCTGTAATTTCTACATCACTAACATAATCAAAACATTTCCTAAAATTCTCCTGCATGCAATTTGATATTCAGTAGATAAATTGATGTTCTGTTGTCAAAAACAGCCTTTAAGGTTTCATTTTGCCTCCAGTTATGTAAAAACATCAAGAACAAAAATGGTGTGATTTTGTTAAAGGTTCAAATATAAGAATATATAAAATTCTCTTTTTTTTTTAATATGTCAGAATAATTTTTAAATATGTCTGCTTTTTCTACCACTCACAGACTAAAAAAGGATGGATGTTCTCTCCCTTTTGAAGGAAAATTAAATCAAAGTATACAAGCTTGTGGGACAGTGATCAAACATTGCAAGTAATTTGGGCCTCAGACCACATTATAGTTGTAAGGCCAGCTAATGGAAGTACATAGTTTCAACAGCGTTTCCTTATCAGCTAAACTGCTAACATCAAGCAGTCATTTAGCTGCTCCACCACAGAAATTAAGATGTTAATATATTAACATATGAAATTTTTACATCTCTTCTACTCTGCCTCCTTTAAGGAGATGAGACCAATCTGGTTCTTCTCATCTCCAGCTTAACACCAATCATTCAGCAGCAACCAGTGATCAAATGTGCCATTAAAACCTGGTCTAACATAATTTTGATGCCACAGATAGTGTCACAAATGTCATGTGTGAGCCACATGGAGACAGATGACATTAACTTCTGTTTGGAGACCATCATCCCAACAAGAACAAGCATCTGGTTTTATGATTACCTAACAGACAACAATTGGTGAGACTGAAAAGTTGTGTGTCTGAGATGGTGGTCAGCAGCACAGGAGCGCTGCAATGGACTGTACATTCGCCATCTCTCTTCATACCTAAAGACCCATTTATGCTCAACACAGATGACAGATACGCAGAAGATGGGCACTTTCCTCATACTTCACCACCCTCATACTTCCATGTGTCTTTTACGTTTCCATGGGTAATAAGTCAGTTCATTAAACCAGTGGGCAGTACTGAATTCAGAGTTCACTTTTGCGTTTTGACCCCGGTTCTTTGAAACTGAAAGAAGGAGTTTCAACTTCTTCCTCATTTCGGCCTGCATCTTCTTTTTAGGGTGCTTTTTATTTGGTGGTTCTGCATCATCTTCTTTCTGTTCCTCTTCTTCGCTGGTTTCTTACTTTTGCTGGTTGCCCCAGAGATTTTTGGTGGTATTGCTCCATCTGCTGCCTCAAGCGACGGATACCTAAGCTCCCTGAAAACAACCAAATTACGTGCATAACCGATGCAGAAGATGGACGAAACTGTCCGTCAGTCTGCGTGTTCGTCATCTGCGTCAAGCATAAATGGGCTTTAAGACTTCCAATAAAACTCTGACTTCTGTCATGTGTATAAAAACTTAGATGACTCTGCATTTCTGGGGTGTATAGCTGATGGACAAGAAGATAAATACAGGAAACTGGTCGACCACTTTAAGGAATGAGACTACAGAAAACAGTCACCTCATTTTAACCATGAAGAAAACAAAAGAGATGATTAGAGATTTTAGGAGGAATACCAGTAAGCAAAGAACTGATAGTTCAGAGAAGAATGCTGCACAAGGAGCTGTACAAAAGGAACAATTCTTCACATTCTCTACACAACACAGAGAGAAAACAGTTTGTTCAGTACAGGTAATCCCATCACCATTCAGAGCAAGAACAGATGACAGTTAAATTATTTTTAAAAGATACAATTAAAATTAAAAAAATACAACCATACCGTATTTTTCATTTCTTCATTTAATTTCATCCACAAAAGACCATGAAAACTATCTATTGGCTAGAACCAAGAAATAAGCTAACCTTGAGATGTTCATTGTCCATTAGCTAAAATGCTTACAGTTTTTTCCCCTTAAGATTTCCAAAAAGAAACTGATGCATCTATCCTCATTAATATCACACAGAGGGGACACATGACAATAAAATGCTTTCTAACTCCGAACAGCTTAGCATTAATTAAATGCCCAGAGGCTAGAGTAGAGCCATACAGCTAAGTGCATCAATCTGAAGACAGCATAGATATAGATCTTTTAGGGGTTTTTACATCATCTGAGTCATACTCCTTTATAATGTCTTGCATCCTCATTTACATTTCTCGTATCTAAAAAGCATTCAGCCAATATGCAGACATGATCCAATGCAAATAGGGCTGAGAGGAGTGTATAGATAGAAGTGAGTTTATGTACTGGAAAATTGTCCAATTAGTGCTACAGGTGACATGAAAGAAAAAGGCACAAATCATGAAGAAATACTGTAGCCCTTAAAAGGAGGAGAAGATGGTGGGGAAGTCATGAAACTCTGTACACTGTGCACATTAAAACAATCCATTCAAGCCCATAAAATATGTCATTGGTGTCTTTGTTAAAGTATTTATTTAGTAAAAAATCATTAGGAAAATTCTTATTAAACTGAAGGATTATTGAAAATAATTAAGAAACTAAAATGGCTTCACATTGGAAAGTTTTGGTTTTCAGTTGTAACCATTCTAGTGTGATTGAATTATTTGATGCATTTGTGGTGCTGGAATTAAAGCATACATTGTTTGTTTTCACCAGCTTTTACAAATTTGAAATGTCTGGTCATGAAAAAGGAGCACACATCATATGAGTGGGTAAATACTACGTACAATACATGAAATATTAATTGACTGGGCAGAACATGAGAGTAATCTCAAATGTAAAAATTGTTCTATTCTGCAGTGGCTGGGTGTGAAGCCCGAGGATTAAAACTGAGAAATTATTTTCAATTTAAGCTCAGCAGCCATTGTGGGTGTTTTTGCCTTCATATATCTGGTTACTGACTCCGTTTTTGTTTTTCAAATGTTTTTTTTACTTAGTTTGGGAGGTATACACAGACAAGTCCTTTAGGAAAATGGAGAAGGGGAGCTAAATGCAGCAAAGGAGGAATTCTGATGGGTTACACTTCTCTTTCAAGGTGTGTTTAATGCATTATTAATTTACAAGATTCAAATCTGAAATGTTACATCATATGAAAGAGAAGGGTCTGTTAAGAGTCTACAACATGTTACAGTACTTTTAACATTTTAAATGTTTTCGTCCGTGCTCTAAAACCAGAAAAAGTCACTAGATTTGTTGTTTGCCCCTTTTTTTATATAGAGTTGCTAGAGGGGTCTGAAAACTCACTAATTATAGCTCCAGAGTAGTTAAGTTGGCAACACACTGAGCCAAACTCTGGTGTGTGCATCAGTGTAATTTATGTACCAGGAAACTGTGCACTCAAATATTCTGTGCCGTTTGGAGTGCAAACTGCAAATTAAATGTGTTCGTTTTTAACATGTTTTGTTGTTGTTGTCGTTGTTGTTAATGTTTTGTAAGTAAATGATTCGAATTTGGCCTTCTCTGTCCTGAGTGAGAATTTAGAAAAGAGACTTTATCTTATCATTAGTTGTAGCTGTGAACATGTTAAAACAGGACATGAACTCATGTAACAGCAGATCATTTTATTGTGAAATGGAATTAAGTTCATGCTTCTCCCTACTCCTTTTCAAATCTATTGGTAAGCCATGTTTAATGTATTATTTAACAATTCCATTTAATACGCTAACATGTACAAAATAAATATTCATTCAGGGTGGGCTGTTGCGATAAAAGTGATAGAATGTGATGGATCTGTTTAATGGTGGTAATGAGCATGACAGCAACCCTGTAGAAGCAGCTGCCCTGGGGTGTTTCATGTGAAAATCATCACTTCAGTGGTGAAACCCAAATGTGCAACACGGACACGTAACCAGAGAGTGAAGCAGAACAGCACTATGACTAGAATGACTTCGCTCTATACCTTTCATACTCTCAAGTTTGTAGTATCTTGAGTCTGCACACACTGTCCAGATGCTACAGTTCTGAAACATGACAAATACAGCTAAATAAGTAAATCGAGACAACAGTTTGCAGAGACACCACCACAAGCTTGTAATGATTCATGATTGTAAAGAATTACTTATGAATAAGTACATACTCTGGACATATCCTGTTTTTTAATAAAAACTTTCTAGGTATTCCTTTAAGTCCAATTTCTTTAAAGATTTTTCTTTATTGAACCAAGATGCCTGCTTTACTTATCTGGTCTACACAAGAGTAAGGATTAGTTTTCAACTACTCCAAACAAACATACTATCCATGGAAGCAGACATGGGTGTGTTTACCATGGGTCAAACAGAGCTAGTTTGAATGCACCCTTACCCTAACAATGGCCATCCAGTCGCTGGTGTCATAACACTGGTTATTACTTTAGGTTTTCTGATTCAGTAATGACTCAATTCATGTAAGAAACTATGAGCTGGTGTCAAAAAGAAAGTGAGATATAAAAATAAGACATAATAAAGTCAGTACAATAATAAAGACAGTACATGGGACTAAATTTAGATGGACTTTAGCAACAGCTAGGCATCATGCAACCAATGTCTTCAACCTTTATGGCTAATTTGTAGATATTAAATTATTAAACATCTCTGATGATGACCAAGCTATTTTGAATTATTTTAGTATTGTTAGATTGTTTATTCAGAGATAGACAGACAACTTTATTTATCCCCGAAGGGAAATTGCTTTGTTACAGTAGTCCAGTGTCATAAGTGGCATAAACTAG
>JBAFTA010000022.1:4505173-4537291 GCA_036919975.1 Melanotaenia parkinsoni
ATAATAATAATAATAATAATAATAATAATAATAATAATAATAATAATAATAATAATAATAATAATAATAATACAGATATTTTAAATTAGCTTTTAAGTATTTCTTTTTATTAAGATAACTCAAAAAAACGTGAACATCCTGGCCAGATATACAATACTGGATGCTGTCTTTCTTTTTCTGCATCCTGGCCCTTTTAATATTTTTTTTCTTCTTCTTTTAGCTTTCAGTATAGCAAAACATTTTTATTTATTTATTTTATTTTATTTTTCTCTTTTTTTTACTACAGCCTAAAAAAACATGCAAAGAAAAGTTCTTGAAATCTGCAGACATCAAGAACTTTTCTTTGTATTGAAAAAAAGATGCCTGTATCTGTTAGCCGCGATTCAGGGAGGTGGATGAAATGTGTGAGCAAACCTTTTTGCCAGTAATCTTGAAATTCTCATCATGTTCTTGCTTCCCCTGCTTGGACCGTGTTCTCTACATCTCTGCATCTGCATTGGTGCCACTCAGCTGGAGCTTCAGGTTACAGCCATTTGACACAAATAGTTATCAGACAGTATTATCAGGGAGCTACTATGTCTGGACCTACACTGGGCACACACAGGGTCTGATATGAGTCATCTGTGCCAGGTGGGGGTTATGTTTTCCCCCTGCCCCTCTAATGAACTCAGCATCTCTGAGCCAGCCAGAGGAGTCTGGCTGGGCAATATGATAAAAAGAGACACCCTGTACTGTAATGTTTTGTCTTTGATCTTAGATGTGTTATGAATGGAATATTAGACCACCTCACCTCATGTTTTGGATGTTTCACTGTGACAATGTCATCACTGGCATGTGAGGCTTCACACAGCTACATACAACACTGCAACTATATTATAATTTTGTTCATTTTTAATTTGCAGTCAAATGTGAACTCAACCAGATCCAGATGGAAAACACCACTGTTGAATCCATAACATCCACCAGACAGCTAAAGACCGAGGTAACAGTTCATTCTTTCTGACTTGGTGCAAATATCCAGTAAAAATATAGATCTCATCTGGCTTTGCTCCATCTCATTAATGGAGAAATTAACTAAAATGCTGAAAGATATTTGTTGTTTGTTTTGCTCCTCATTTACATCAATTGCCTAACTCCCCTCATTCTACATTTTTATTTTTATTTAAATTAAAAGAATGTTGGGAATGATTACATTATTAGCCTCAAACTGCACCATCTGTGCCTGTTTTTTTTGTTTGTTTTTTTTTTTTAGCAGCGATGCAGCTGATTTGTTTATTTTCAGCCTGAGAAAAAAAATCTATGCATGTGATTTTAACATCTGCCACCTAAAACAACATAACCATTAAGCAACTCTGCTGCTCATCCCACAAACTGATTTTCTTTCAAATGGGGGCACAGTTTAAATGGGAAACATGCTGTCACCAAGTTTGTTACAAAAAGAAAAAATCAACCAAACCCAAATTTCCTTTATTTTATTATTACCTCAAATATCACCCAAAGCTTAAAAGAATAAGTATGTTAGTTTCATGCAGAAGGAACTTGATTAATCCATCACTCTTATTCAGCTGGAGCATCAAAAGATCTGTGGCTCAGCTTAATCTGTTAGTAGTAAACCATTCAGGGAGACAAGTCTGGTCACTTTGTGTTCATTAACACAAAATGAACCACTTTATTTGTCAAACTTTCGGACGTGTTTATATTTGCTGTCCATGAAAAGAAGTCAGAATCTTGCTCATACTTTCTCCTGATTTAATCCACAGCATGTCAAGCACCATGTGCTAACAGTATTTATTTTTTAAATATTCTTATGAATGACAGCTGAGAAAACTGATTACTATAATCATCTATTCATAACACACAAAGAATTTCTCCTTCCTGAAACTGTATATAATTAAAATTAATTAAATATGAGTTCTTCAACACTATAAATAATTTATTAACTGTATGTTTACCAATTATGGATTTTTGTTTATCTTGACAGTAACATTAATAAAGATAAATATGCCATTACAGTTTGTTCATAGATATCTTCATACAGATCATGAATGCAAACTAGAGGGGAAGAAGCTATTCAGCCTTAACCTAGACAACATAACTTAAGTTAAATTTATAGTTTATAAGATATTCACATTGCTGCCTTTTATGTTACTGCTCCATTCAATGTTCACAACCAAAACAAACTAGTTCCTTTATACACCACATGCTGTTTGTTGCAAGTCTTACAGCTTAATCTCGCACAGGAGAGCCACCCAACAGGAATATTAAAGCTTTATCTTCAACTTTCTTAGGGGATTTCAGATATAGAGTAGGCAGTAGCAGACAGGGATATGTAGCCAATATTACTATGAATAAATTGACTAATCCTATGTCAGCTTTCCCTCTTCAGTATAAAGATTGTTTTATTCATTGTAATTTCTTTAGCATAATCCACACATTTGTATTCATGTCTCCCAGGAGAAGACTAGCATTTATCAGATTCACCATGTCTCAAGTCATTCCTCTATTTTCTACAGTGGAAAATTTACTTTCAGAGGCTGTGCTGTATGTCTCATTGATTTTACTCAAGTATATATCAAAAACTGGACTGATGAGACATAATCCAAGGCAAACAGGAAGATTATGGTGCCTTTAATGTGAATCCTATCTGGATATGAATCCTTATAGATTCTAATTTGACTGTAGGATTGGCAGAGGACAAATTGTGAGACAAGATACTCCTCTAGTGGAAAAAAGGCTTCACTGCAGGCACAACTTAAAAATATTCTGTTTTGATCATTGGGAGTTATGTGGAAAAAATATCTACCTTCATTAGATTAGATTGGCCTTTATTGTCATTATACGCAGTACAGCAAGACTTAAAGAGCAGCTCCATAAATGTGCACACACAATTGCTATAATAAAGAAGGACTCAGCAATATAAAAATATAAAGAAAAATGAATACAAAAACACAACAAAAAGACTGAGGTAGCTAATGTAAGGTTTGCTTTTGCAGTTTGATTTAGTGCAAGTTCACGTTCAGAATAGTGACAGCCTTGGGAAAGAAATAGTCCCTGAGTCTGTTTGTTCTGGCCTTGATGGACCAAAAGCGCCTGCCAGAAGGCAACAGGTTAAAGGACTGGAAGCCAGGATGGGTGGTGTCCTTTAAGACATTTCTGGCTCTGCTGAGACAGCGAGAGCTGTAGATGATAGTCGGGGTGCTTTGTGTAGTATTTGTTATCCTCTGTAGTCTCTTCCTGTCAGCCTCCATATAGCTGGCGTGCCACACTGTCACAGGATAGGTCGGCTTTCGATGGTGGAAGGGTAGGTCCCCAGCAGCTGTGTATGTAATGCTCCGTACCGAGCACCCTCAAGAAATGCAGCCGCTGCTGACCAGCACTGTGGTGTTGACCAACCAGGAGAGGTCTGCAGAGATGTCGACACAGAGGAATTTGAAGGACTCAACTCACTCTACACATTCACTGTTGCTGCACAGAGGGGCTGGGGCTGTTCTGTTACGCCTGAAGTCCAGGATGAGTTCTTTGGTCTTGGTGATGTTCAATGTCAAGTTGTTTGATGTGCACCACTTACCAAGTTGTATCATGTCTAGTTGTCAGGTTGTTCAAAACTTCATTAGTTTTTTTATTGTTCCAAATTAATAACTGATATATATAATAAACTTCTGTCATTCTTAAGAAATTGACATCTTCTGTATTAATGCCAAATATCAATTTATCATACAACATATATGCATTTGACTGTTCAGGGAAACAGTCATATGTAGCAGTTTGAGAGGAATAAATGCTGCATCACTTATTTATTTTGTCAATTGCCTTTTCTCAAAGAAAGAACATTTATGTTGCAACACAGTGCTGCACCGACTTCCAAGACAAGTATAAATTTACAATAACAAGCTGAAATGTTGAAATGCTGCAGGATGCTAATTCAGTGTATTTTGTTTGTCTAGATGCAAGCAGACATAAAGAAGGGCTCAAAACACACTCTCATGTGGAAGTCAGTAGTTCATGTTTCTTGTTAAATTTATTACCTATCTACACTTTTAATTTGACTTAAAATGTTAAAACTAATTTAACACTTTTACTGATATTAAACCATCTCTGTCCATAGAAGTGATAATATTATTTTCTGCTAGTTACATTTATTTATTTTGTCTTGTTTTTTATAATTCAAATATGATTCTATAAATACACTGAATGAAAAGTGAAAAAATTGTCACGTATTCCGACAATATCTTTAATCATCCCAACAAAGCATCAGCCTGTCATCGGGCCTGTCATCACTTACTGGCTGCCAAATCTGTTTTGTCTTATTTTGCTATTGGCGTCATTTGGTGGTTGATTATAAGAAGAACACAAACATGCACAGAGACTAGCCATGCATGTTGTAATATTAGTTTCAGGCTCACCATCCGTATGAATCAACGCTGAGACGTCATTAGTAATCCATTTTCAATGGTTCTGTCAAGTCTGCAGATGTATAAATGGACTGTTAGTGGGGAGGACATTGCTAATGTTACATGACCATTTCTACATGCTGTGAATCTGTTGCATCTTAGTTGGAGTATCTCCTTTAAGAGAAGTCTTGAACTCTGACTTCCACTCCCTGTGACATTTTATAACAATCCATTCCCAGTTTTAAGGACCATTTCCTGGTTAAAGAGATGAAGATTTTGTCCATTTACTAAAGGTCTACACTACTAATTGCTGCCCAGCGGACTTTTACATCACAATTATGGCTTCTTCATAATTTAAAGACCAGCACATTCACCCTAACGCTCCTCCTGTAACTGTAATTTAAATGGCTGGTAAAGGGCATTAAGTTCTGAATATTTAAGACTAAAGGTATTGGTCACTAGTACTACACAGTCATAGCTGATGCAATAAGTCATGAGAGATTTGTATTCTGTGGCATCAGCTCTATATGTAATTTTACCTCTTTTTGTTGGGTTTATTGCTTTGTAAGTAGTTTTTTGTTTTTTTGTTTTGGTTTTTTTTTTTTGTTTTTTTTTGGGGGGGGGGGTGTCTTTAAGCTCCAATGAGTCATATTTTCAAGACTCAGAAATGACTATTCAATAAAAAGTTCAATATGCTGGGAAAAAAGAAAACCCTCCAGCAACAATCACACCAACTGGACAACCAGCACGCCCCAAAGGCACACCTTTTTTATTATTTAATTGGTGATTAGTTTTGTTATATTCTGTGTTAATGACTTTGTCAATCATTTTGTCCCTCGTGACAGGTCATGCTTTTTTGTGTGTCTGATTAAATGTGTTTTATAAATAGCATGGTGGGGGCAGACGTGGACTTGCTATATGGCATACTATACATACATATTTTCCTGGTGGGCTGATGTGTTTTTGGTCTGATGTCAGACTGGTCCATAAAAGCAGGTGGATCGGACCCCTTATGTTCTTTGGGGGATCCCCTGGGGGTCCCAGACTTCAAATTGGGAACCACTGCCCTAGACCATTTTGCGGGGATGATGAGATGGTCCATCATCTATTTTGGTTATGCCCTTTTGCAAAGAGAGTATGGGCTTTCATGTTAGCGTATCCAGAATATGTATAATTGCCAATTAACTAACAAAAATATATTGTATGACTGCTTGAAAGAGAAATGTACAAGAAAAATTTATCACTGGTGGGTTGTTGTGAACTGGGTAAAAGATGGGTTATAGAACGCAAGAAACATTTTAGTCTTTAAGAAATTTAGTATCCCTGAAGAACCTGTGGGGAAATCTGTGGTAAATATAGTAAAAGAATACATGATGAGAGACAAAACTTGTAAAACAAAGGAAGAAATGTTTAAGTGTTAGTTACCAAAATAATTTGAGCATAGTGCCTAGTGTTCATAGCCAGAAGACAATGTAGGGGCAGCCAGGAAACTACAGCTGTGACTGTTGAAACTCTGTTTTAGGCAAGAAAAACTCACTCTAATTTTTTGTTTTTCTCTAATCTTGCAATGTACCTGTGTTCTGAAATGGGCCATATAATCTGCAAAATAGTAAGCACTGCGCAGTACTTTGGTAAATATATAGAGAGAATTATAAGGCCAAAACACTTATTTGCTGTAACATTACAAATTCTGATCGTGAAATGTAAAAAAATACAGTTTCCTTAACATTTGAAGAATGACCTCAGGACTTTAAAATTTCCTTATAATCTTGTAATATAAGATAGTTACCATGAATGACAAAATAATCTTTCCTCTTTTCAGCCATTAACTACGTGAAAATGTGTGCCACAGTTCCTTTAGTAAAAACTGTTTAATCCATGCATCAGCTACAGGGATACCAGTTTACTTTTGCTAGCATAAATTGATTAAATTAAGCTTGATGGCAGCACATCAGAATTTGTATCAACTAATATATTTTAGAACCAAAGAATAACAAAAGAAAGGAAATTCCTGTTAAACTGATTTTGTATTCAGGGCTCAAACAATGCTAGCATGCTCAACCAAAACAGAGAAATAGACTTATTTGACCTGTAAAACATCCAAATATTTTAACTCTCAGTGTGAAATTTTAAAAGCATAAGTAGAAAAACAATTAATTAAATAAATTAGGCAGTGCTGATTGATGCAACAATAACATAAAATGGTCACGTTCTTTATTATAAATGAAGAAATCATAAAAAAATAAGATAAAAATGACAGATGAAAAAAAGTCTAATATTGTCCCCATATTTGTTCATAACAATGTGGTAGGGTCCCAGAACCTTGAGTTGGGCTAAGCAGTATAGAAATGAATGAATGGAGAGTTCATAATAAATTACAAAATGAAGAGAAAAAACCTCTCTACGAAATAATAACAAAAATTGACAAGAATTAGATAGTTCATGATTAAGTCTTATGTTTAAAATAAAACAGTATTGTGCACATGTTTTTAGCCGGCTCCAACCTTTCTTCTGAATGAAACTCGCATCTAGGAAAAACTTGTCAGGTTTCAAACAATGTCGCAGCACTGAAAATCTCTAACAATCTTCTTTTCCATTTTAATTTGGACAATAAATGTACTGTTTTTACCGTCTCATGTAATTAATAGTTTTCAATCTTTTTAAATACATATTTTCCACATTCACTTGCGGAGTACCTCAAGGATCCATACTGGGCCCTGTCATGTACTCGTTATATCCTCTGCCTTTGGGTCCATTTTCCTTTCAATTTTCCTTTCCATTGCTTTGCATGAGACATTACAATCTATCTGTGAGAGAAAATCAAGTTATTAAATTCTTTATTTATTTTGACAATATGGTTATAATTTCTTGTTCGTATAGACAGACATATGTAAGCCAAAATGCAACTACTCATCTTCTGACAGGATCAAGAAACAGTCAGTGTTCGCATGTCTTCATTGGCTTCCTCTTTATTGGGAGTGAATTAGATTTTATTACTGGTTTTTAAGGCTCGTAAAGGACCCCAGCCAATCTGGATGAACTTTTACATCATCATACTCTTTCTGATTAGCTGAGAACAACCAACTAAATGCCTTCAAGTGTCCCATGACCTTAACACAAAGATAGGTAATTGTGTCTTGGCTGCTCCAAATCTGTAGATAAACTTCTCAGTTTATAGGCTATATATGCTTAGACCTCTGAAACTTTATAATTAAAGAACATCACACAAAAAGAAACTGTCGAAGACCCAACTATTCACATTGACATTTTGTTCATGCAAAGCCTCATACAGTTGTTTTGTTCTTTACATTTAATGGTTTATTTTTGAATGCTTCCTTTTAAAACAACTTTTAAGTGTCTTAAGCAGATGACCTACCAACAAATTACTCAGTGTTGATTATGTAACCTTTAACTTTGCATGATCTAAGAGTACATTTGATCAGACTTGTGTAATATAAAATAATTGCCTAAAAAGTTAGTGCACTTGAACATTTTTCCATAACCAAATGATGAGAAGCGTATGTTGTAAACATGAAACTTAAGATCTTGCTTATGTGCAGATACAATGCAAATCCAAAGATCACCATTTAACCCGTTGGAACCAGATGTCCTATGGGCAGGATGTGACAAATAAAAATGTATTTTACCATCGGAAAGCTAAGATATTTGAGATTTGATTATCTATACAATACCAGGTTACGACCAGTGCTATAGATTCAGTAAACACTTCTTTCTCATCAGTCACAAATTGAATTTATTTTTTAAGCCATACTGTACTCCAGTAGCAGATGATACTGCAACAAAAATGCTCCTGTTACATCAGCAAGTAAAAGTAGTAGTAAATAAAATAGTTTATCCACAACAAGTCTTTAATCCATAAAAACAGTTTTTAGGTAAAAATTTAAGGATTTAAATGGGTTATTGAACTCCAGTAAATCTAAATGGAAGCATGGTTACATATAAAACCGTGTGAATGAATGAATGGATGAAACTTTGTCATTGCAACAGGTGCAACAAATTGTTTTTCCAGTACAAACCCGTCCAAGAGTAGACAACAACAACATTTTTTTTTTTGAAGGTGTGTTACCTCAGCTGAGTGGATAAAATTAGCTCCTCTTCTCTTCCCTGTGGAATAAACAATATCAGCTTAAATCCTCGGTAAAGCCTGCTAATCCATAATCCCAGTAGCCTTGCGTTGGCCTCATTAGTCCCTGTGCAAGGCCTGTCCAACAATACACAAGTCCGGGTGTGATGCAGAGCGTGGTGTAGCTCTGAGCTCTGATTGGCTACCCCATGAGTCCCCGTCTCTGATTGGTTCATCATCTAGCCTATAAGAAAGAATGAAGACAGTTGTCTTTAGTAATTAGGCAAGTGTGTCAGTTGGGTTTGAGTCCACTATTATCAGGAATGGTGCTTAACAGAGCTTAATGGCTGACGTGACTGAGTTTACATAGTAAACTTGGGAGAAAACATGTAAGGTCACATAATATAGCATCACTTTGGATGACAACTTTCTGATAAAAATGGTCAACCTACATATTATATTTTTCATTATTATTAAAATTAAAATTGGTTATTGCCAATTTAATCAAGTCTCACTGCAGTATGTTTATCCCTTCCCCTTCCTCAAACTTGGTTTAAGAATTAAGGTAAGTATAAACTTCAACAATGAGTTTGGAGATTTAGGATACAAAAAAAAATTATAAAATCTTACCCTTGGGAACATATTGCTGGCTCACTCCCACAAGTCTCAGCCACTGAGATTCCTTGAGAGTGTGGTGGCAGACTTAAACTTGGCCTTCGGTCTGATTGGCTACGTCTGACAAAGGGTCGAGGTCCTTGAACAGATACAGGAAACCTTCCTCGATTCCCCCAGGTACTTGAGATAAAGGAGACTCTGTTAGAAGTCCATGCTTGAGGTGGTTTGGGAACTGCACAGGGCTTGGCCTCAAACATGGATGGAGACACAGGGCAGAAGACTGAACGGGCATTGCTGAACATCCGAGCACTGGATGAGTCTTCACTGCTGTTCTCCCTTGACAATCTTTGAACTTTTGGTGATGCTGGTGGCGATGGGGCTTTAAAAGGATACGAAGGGGCTGTGTTTGAGTTTAAAACATTCTGCTTTCCAACAGGTGGACTGGGTAGTCTCCGATGAACAGCTGGTGGTGTTGGGAGTGCTCTGTGAACAGGAGGGCTGGCTGTCAAGGGGGGTGAAGGTTGCTTTTTTAAACAGTGGGGACTGGGAAGTCTTCCATGTAAGGTGCTTGGGGTAGAGGGTGTGGAAGGTAACATCCGTCCTCTAGAGACAGGTGGGGTAGCAGGTGGTTGGGTTGTGGCTACAGAAGAAGGCACTATAGATGTTGTGCTGTTAGGTCCAGGCACTGAAAGGTTACCACTTTGCTGTTGATTTTCTAATTCACCTTGACTGTTAGATGGTAATAAGCAATTTGTTGATGATTTCCCTGAATTAGACTCTGAAGATTGTTTTAGGTGTATGATGTTTCTTGCTTGCTGGTGTAAAGAATCTGATTCCACTCCTGGATCTATCCTTGGCTGAACATCTGGTTGGCTGACTTTTGATAAAGCAGCTGATTCTTGTTTATCTACTTTGGCTGGAGAAATAACCTTGGTGGATAGTGGCAGGCCTCCTTTACTTGGTAGCACTGTAACAGACTGAACTGAGGCTTTAAGTCGTTGTGATACTCCAGCCCTTTTTAACACAGGTGACTTTCCTACTTTTGTAACCCCATCTCCTGTTGTATTGGATCCACTCTGTGCACTTTCGAATGACTTGTCCATTAATACTTCCAGTGGGGGTGGAGGAAGATTATCCAGATCTAAGTAATCAGTTTTCTCTGATATTGTGGGTTCCGGCCTACAGCTAGTTATCCCAGAACTGAGTACAGCTTCCACATTTCCTAAACCAGGCAAGACTGGAACACCACACCTGCGGACACCTTTTAGAGGCCCAAGAACTTTAGGATCTTCTGTTTCCTCTATGCCTTGACTGAAGGTGTCAATCAGTTTTCTGACAGAGTTCCTGCCTCTGTGGAAGCCAGGGGAAGGCCGTGGTGATAAAGGAGGGCTGGGAGGTGGGGTGGCTTTTATGGGAAACTTGGATGGCTGCACATCTTTCTGTTTATCTTCTTCCACTTCTTTTTTATTGGTGCACTTTAGGCTTGTTTTGTCTTTATGTGATTTGGGATTACTGTCCTTATCTAATAATGGATTTTTGCGAGTTGTTGCTGGAGATTGTGCTGGTGAGTTTCTTTGAGTTAGTTTAATTGTGTTAGCGTTATTTAGTGGAGCAGTCTTAGAGTTTCCTCCCACCTTGCTTTTACTCAATTTCTGCAACCTCTGATTTAAATCCTTTTGTGTCCTTTCTAGTTCAAGCAATGTAGGATCTTCCCCTTTGCTTCGCAGGGATTCTGCTGACCGGGAACGTTGTCCTCTAGTCGCTGGAGTCTTTTTGACTACTGCCCTCCGAACAGGGGCTGCTGTTTGAGGTCTCTTTGGAGATCGTATCTCCTCATCCGTCCACTCACGTCTGCTAGTTTGTGGGCTACCTGCAACTTTTGCCTTAGCACTGGAGTTCTGTTTTGAAACAAACTGTATCCGACCACTTATAGCATTTTTCATTTTGAGAGTCATTTCAACATTTCGTGGATTTTCTATTCGCTTTGGTGGTAGGCGATGGGGATTTTTTTCGCCATTAGATTGCATTCTAAATGCCACTTGCACATCTCCTACTCCTTTATTCACCTCCTCCTCATCGTCATCATCCTCTCCATCGTCTAAAGAGAATGACCCCAGTATTGAGTCTTTTTGGTCATTAGGCATTATGGTACATATAGAACCAAGAGAGTTTAAAGAACTGAGTGAAACACTTGGACTTATTTGACTCCGTTGATTTTGCTTTGACAGTCCTGAAATGTTCATGGAAGTGTATCCCATAGGACTGGCAATGGTTCTATTTGTCCCTGTGGACCCACAGCTTTCTCGTCTATGCCGTTTTTCAGATCCAGCAAGCGATTCATTCTCAGCCCCAATTCCACTGTCCTCACTAAACAGAGCAGAATCTTCTGGTCCAGGCTTGCGCAGAGAGGCCATTTCAATACGGGTTATGAGTTGCATTAATCTAGCCTCTATGGAACGCTTGACTTTCAGTTTCTCTTCTAAAAGCTCTGAGACTGAGGCAAAGTACTCTACTGCCTCTTCTAAAGCAGAGTCCCCAATCCCACCAACGGTCCGACTCACACTTCTCATCCTCTGTGTGGTGTACTGAAGCAGCTGCTGCAACAAATCCGGTGGGGGATCAGCATTAACAGAGCCAGGCTTCAGAGGTGTGGAGGATGAGAGGTTTTTCATTTGGCTTAGCCAAGCAAGATTTTCTCCATTTTCTCGCAAAACTTTTTCCCCCTCATCTGCCATCTCTTCCAATCCTTGAATAATTTCCTCGTAGCGTAAAGCCATGAAGGCCACCATTGGCTGAACATAAACTTGAGTTTGGGTAGCTTCTTCCAAAAGTCCAAGAAGTATGTCATATTTGTTAATGCTTGGATTCAAAAAGGCATAAGCAGCTTGGTGAGCTTTAACCAGAGGTTCTGGAAAGTCCACTTTTTGATCTGCCACATCTTTGTCTTTATCTTTGTCCTTGACTTTCTTTTTTGGAACTTTTGCAGCTTTGGCATTTTTCTTTGGTTTTCTTGGCTTTTTGTCTGCAATATCCTGCTTTTCAGTGTTTTTCTCTTTTTTCTGTGATGCTGTGCCATTGTCCATTACTTGAGTCTCCATTTTATCAATGCTCACTGCCTCCATGTTCACTTGCTCAGTAACATTTCTCTTTTTTTGTGGTGTCATTTGTGTCTCTTTCTGAAATACCTGGCTATGTGCAGCTGCCTTTTTCTCCTTTATATCCATATTTGTAGATCCAGGTGAATTATGACTGTCTCTGTCTTCAAACTGGGAATGTCCAGGGTTTTGTGGAGGTACAGGGGGTAGCATTCTCCCCTTCCTCATTATACCAAGAGAAGCAAAATTACCTCTGGATGGTGAGCAGCCCATCTTTGATGTTTTCCAGTACAAGCTGCTTCTGTGTCCTTGGAGACCGATTCACCAGAACAGACGGGGAAATATGGGATGAAAAAACAGTCGACGTTCTTAACCACCTGCTGTATCTGTCATTTTCAAATGGCCGAGGTTGTTGACTCTGATAAGATCCATTTCCACAAGGAGGCTGCCGAAACAAAATATATTTAAATCCATTTTACAAATGGCTTCCACTTGTAAAAAATCTGCTAAATAAATCCACAGACTGGCGGTCATGTTTATTAAAATTTCCTTGTAGCATGCTCTAACTTGCATCCTTCTGTACCTTACAAAGGACACACAGCTGAGAGGATTAGCAGGGCTTTCAGTGAACTCCTCTGCCTGCACATATGTCACGTTAAAGCAAATAAAACTCACCTACTTGTAAGAACATAAGCTCATTTGGGTAATGAGGGCTGGCTTCAGGTGGCTTTTTATAGCCTGGAAAACAATATCCCACTATTTAGCTCCAATTAAAGGAAAAAAAAAGCTCTTTCAACTAAAAGTGAAAGTGGTTTGTATAAAAACATGAATGATTGGTTTCATTCTATTAATAATGTTTGATATGGCTAAAAACATTTTGTATGATAAAGGGTGCCACTGTTGGTCATTATACCCACAATGCATCAAGATTTAAGTCTTTAAGTTAATTTTGGTGATTTATCTGTCTTTTAAACTCTATATCTTGAATCAGTTCATGGGAACAGGAAGATAAGCTTCTAAAATAACTTAACCTATCATCACCTCTCTGTAGTGGAGACAACAATTAAAAAAAGAAAAGATTACAATAATCTTTCCTCTCGTAACATTCTAATGCTATCATGAAAACAACACAATGTGATGAAACAAATTAACTGGAATATATAAATTAAATAGACAGCACAGTGTTGTGGTGGTTAGCACTGTTGCTTCACAGCATGAAGGTTTCTAGTTTGAGCCTTGAAAGGGGAGTTTATATACAGGGTGTACATGTTCTTTCCATGCATGTGTGGATTCTCTCCACATAGTCGGACTACATGGAGAGAATCTACATATGCACCCACATGCACTCCCACAGTACAAAAAAAAAATGGATATTGGGTTAATTGGTGTCTCTAAAATCTCTATAAGTGAGCTGGTGGTTGTCTATTTATGATGGACCTGTCCAGGGTGCGCCCTGCCCCTTGTCTGATGCCAGCTGGGATTGGTTGCAGGATCCCTGTGACCTTGCATTTGAATCAATGGATGGATAGATATAAATGAAAGAAATAAACATATTCAGCATGTGTGTAACATAGTGTGGATTAGAATTGCAGCATTGCTTAATCATGTCTACAGAACAGAGATTACAGAACTACAGAATATACCTTTTAATTCTGAAGATATGTAGATAAAGATCATACAAAATGTGGGGATATATTATTGTCTTTATTCACTGGGAGTAGTAAGTGACATAGTGAGTACTAGTATATAATAGAATTTAAAATAGTTTTCCTCACAGTGATCAAGTTTTATTGGATCTATAAAATCTCATAATTCCATATTTGCACTTTGCGCTCAGACTGCAGATTTACTTATGGTTTTTAGAGTTTCTAAAAGTAGTATGGGAAGTAGAACATTCAGTTATCAAGCCCTTCTCTGTGAAACCACCTCGCAGTTTAGGTTTGGGAAGAAAACACGCTTTCTAATTTTCAGATAATGTTTAGAACTTTCCTTTTTGATAAAGCTTATAGATGTGTCCTTGCTCCAAACCCACCTAATATAAATTTAAATAATCTGGATCTTATAATGTAATTGTTCTAACTGGATTATAATTTGGACTACAATGAATTGTGTCTGTAAAAGTACCTTGAGGTAGGCTACTTTTACAGACAGGTGGTTTTGTTGTGAATTATCAGTACACAAATAAATATGAACTGAATTGTGTGTACTTGCAGCATATGCACTATTGTCAAAATAAATTTAAACGTTGTGTTTTCTTGGTTTGCTAAATAAAGGTTAGGGGGGGAAATTAGTCTGGTCTCAAATTATCTTATTTTGAATTAAACTTGCTCCATAATCTGCATGTGTATTATCTGAATAAGATTTTTTGTTAATATTTAAACATGTTTGCGAAGACCCTTCGTAACCATTTATTGTTTTCCATCACTGAATGACATAAGTGGTGGTGGATCGTGGTTAAAAGACGATGAAGAAGAGATGAAAAAGAAAAGAAGAAGAAGACGCGCCGCGCGCCGGTATGCTGGTGTGCTCTCGCGACAGGTCTTTCCAAGCTGCTAACTTCAAGTCTGGTCAGTTTAACATTTTCAGCTTGTCAAATTGACTCCTCGTCAAAGGACTCAAACCATTTTTTTTTTATATATTAAAGGCTAATTTTTATAAGTGTGTAGCAGTTATGCTAACAGTCGTCGTAGCTTTTGGTGGCGCTTTCCTTCTCTTAAGCTAACAACTCGACCGCGTCGTTTAGAAATTAGCAGGAGTTACTTATGAAGTTAATAAAATCCCAAAATACTTTTAAACCTGTCTGCTACGCGTTGACTTATGAAAACACGGTTTAAATAGTATTGTGTAACGTTAGCTGCTGTCTTCCCTGTTGGTAGACGATTGTCTTAATTATCTTTTGTGTAAGTGCTGCGTTTGCGGCTAAGCATTTTGATGTCTGACCCAAAAATATTATGTTCAGACCGGCGGAGTGATTGGTTGATGAGTTTATTACCATCAATTTTGATTAATTGGTTAGGTCATTTTGCACATATGTACTTGTTCGCTATTGGACAAAGAACTATATGTTTTTGCGCATGTAAATTAGCCCACGAAGCCCTTGTGAAAAGTCTATATAGACTTGAGTGATGAAGCACCTCATCTGAGTTTCTGCATTTTTCCGAGTCAGCAAAAAGTATAAAAACATTTTTTTAAGCTAAATCTAGTCAGATCTTAAAGCTAAAGAAAACCAGACTACTTGCAAGTGGTGAAAACTACGACTAAGTAATGCTAACTCTAAACTTTACCAACTACTGCTTTCTGTCCTCTTTTCATCTCTGACCAGCTGACATAATTAGCTTGAGTAGCTGTAGCATGATGAAGACTCCTCCTCCTCCTGCTTCTCTGCGGGTCAAACGCAGAAATGTACGCCAGACCAGAAGACACGTCTGCTTAAACAGAGCCAGCGGTGAACACGAAGGCTCTCTGTGGAAGATCCAGCCCAACCAGCGTGACTTGCGATACACCAGAGTGCCCATGTCCTCAACCACTGTCGTCCAGCGGCATGAAATGGCTTCATACTTCCAACTTTTTGGTAAATAAATATCACGGTTCATTAAACTTGCATCATTTAGATAACTCACACTCAAGTTAAGCAGTCATATATGTTAGTTTAAAAAAGTAATCTTTTATTCTGGTTTCAGATGATGACCTGATTCAAGGCTTTCTGAGAATGGATTGTTGCTATAAGATGACAGACAAGGTAAAAGCTCAACTGTGGTGAAAGCAATAAACTTTTAAAATGCTAATTTTGTACTGACTGGATCTCTTCCCCCCCCTTATTCATCAGTACCTTTTAGCCATGACCTTTGTGTACTTCAAACGGGCCCGCTTTACTATTGCCGAATACACCAGAAAGAACTTTTTCATTGCACTGTAAGTTCAGAGATATGTTAATACATTCTTCAATAAAAACTGCCGTCATGTGGGCTTTATCCACCATGTTGGGGTGTTACTGCTACTGTTTACATCTGTTCTTTCAGGTTTCTCATTAGTAACCTATGTTAAAAACATGTCTAAAACACAACAGAGAGAAAATCTACTAATTGTGATAGGCTTACAAGAGAAGCCAGTAATCATTACGACAAAAAAATAGCACTAATTAATAACTTTGATCTTTACAAGCTGCTGAACAAAGAAGGAAGGAAGATTTAGGTGTGCTCAAACACTTCCCAGATGTCGTTGCTTACCGTCTGTTTGCTGTAAGTTCGTACATCTGCCTAGAATTTGAAAACTAGTGATCATTAAATGCACATTTTTTTAAATGGATGGATAAAGATCTGTGAGTCTACAAACCGTCAGCTGCAACTACACCACCATACTGAAAATGAATATGTTAATATATATTTTCTAATATTTTGATTCTAAAATCAGACATATAATCTGTGGATTCATTTCTGTTTAAATGAATGAATAAAGAAGAGTGCCTTGGAGTTTTTTGTAGTCTAGTCCTGAAAGTTTTGACTAAATCTACAGCAGAATTGCACTGAGACATGTTAATCAGAGCACAACACGCAATCCCAGTCTTGTCAAGAGCTGGGGGTCTAGCTGTGTAAACAACTCTGTGAAATGATGACAGACGAAGACCACTGCTTAACTGCTGTAAACAGAATGCTGTTCCCATCATGGCGGATTAATCCCACAATTCTGTGCGTGGTGACATATGTGCACATTCTCACGTCCCTTCCTGAAAGTGAACTTTTTTTGGTCATTGCTTTTACACTGCATCCCTAATTTCTGCTGTTGTCTCCCATCTGTAGCTATCTTGCTAACACTATGGAGGAGGATGAGGAGGAGAGCAAGTATGAAATTTTCCCATGGGCTCTGGGTAAGAACTGGAGGAGGCAATTTACCCGCTTTCTCAAGCAGCGAGATGAGCTGTGGGCTCGCATCCAGTACAGAGCTGCTGTCAGCAGGCGCTGCTGCGAGGAGGTACGTGCAATTCTAAACACCTGAAATTTGAAAGTGATAAATGACTTCTCTGGGAATTCTTTAATGGTCTATTGGCTGCACAGGCTATTTTTTTTTCCTTTCATTGCTTTAGTTTTGTGCTGGATATTTTATTGATGCTGTGTGTGTCTGAGCATAACTGAAGCTGTATTGATTTATTTCTTCGACGGTGTCCCCCAGGTGATGGCCATTGTTTCCTCTCACTATGTGTGGAAACGTCGGCGGTCTGACCACCATAGCGGTGCCCAGCGGCGGTACAGCGATGGAGGCCAAGCCCACTTTCCCCGTGGGCCCTCTGCCTCCCCGGTCTCCTGTGCCCTATGTAACTACAGCAGCAGGTTACATCACAGCCCTGTTTCCTCTTCGACTTCCAGATGCTGCTCTGCAAAGACCCTGGAAATCGGCTATCCACACTCGTTTGCCTCTGCTTTAATCTTGGAGATAACCCCACCCAGAGCTGCTGCCTCTCATAGGAAAGCAGGGGAGACCAAAAGCAAGGCACGGCAGTCATGCTGCTTCTGTCCTGAGGAGGTTCCAAGTAGGTGCATTCATCTTGAACTACTATTTGCAGCATGTTTGGTTTAGTGTGACCAAAAGTTAACCCAAACAACTCTGTCCATTTGTGAAAAGAGAAGGAGGTTTTCAGTTCTAAAGCCGAAGCATACAGAGCTCCGTTAAGCATGTAGTGGTTTGGATTTTTCTTTTGGATTATTTTTGTAATTCCTTTGCAGTAACTGTTGAGGTGATGTGACACTTGGCAGGACACATTTCTTCCTGACTGCTTTGCAGAGGCTGATCTGTGACATAAGACAGCGACTGGCTGCAAAAGCAGCAGCTGCTTCCTTGACTGGCAGTGATTGGATTTCCTAGATTTCAGCTACATTTGTGATCAAATATGTGACGTCGTAGACGCGTTTCTGTCTGTTCTGTTTGAATTACCAATGCGCCAAAGTATTCGAGAAATATAATTTCAACCTTCACTGCGTACTCAAAACTGCTGCTCCAGTGTGTTACAGCCAGAATTGAATCACAGTCTTCAGTCATGTTGATAGTGAAGTCTGCCTCCACCTGCCTCAGCAGCTATCACTCAATGGAAAACTAGCTGTTGTAGTTCTAAATACGGTGATGCAGATTTTTCCTACAGCTGGATATGAGTTAATGCAGTGGTTCTGGAGCTTTTTCTACAAGGTACCCCTTTAGAGGAAGCGGAATAACAACCTGTTATTTATTCATAGCACAAATGATGGCTGATGGACTAATGTGGAGTCATAATGACACTAAAACAAATTAAGAGCTGAATATGGAGCAAACATGTCACTAACATGGAGCAGTTTCATTATTACCTGCTCGTCAGTAAACTCAGCTTCTGTTTCATGCGGTGTTAAGTTTTCAGTAGAAAGAAGCTAAAGCCTGCTAGACAATGTGCTGTTCATATGTTTTCAGAAACACATCTAGATATCGCCTTGAAGACATCAAGTTTATTTTGACATGGCTCTAAAATCCTGATCACATAATTAACACCTGCTGTCGTAAAATGATGAAAACGCACAAGTTTCACTTTGCTCTATTCTGGTTTTTGTTTTCAGATGATGGGTGGTTTGCTACTCAAGTTATAATTTCTCGTTTCTTTCCATGTCGGAAGTGAATATTCTATGAACTGGATTATACTTTATACAGACTTCTGCTGCCCCAACTCGAACTTTAAGTTGCACTACTTATATTTTGCTTGCTTTACTTCTGCATACTGAGTAATAGCACTGGTGTTTGATCCATGCAATCCCATGGCTGCTCGTCTTTGCAATGGTCATGCTGCAGGACGATCATCTTAAATTAGTCTTTTTAGTTGCAAGACCACCTTTTACTATTTATTTTTTTGTGTATGATTCAAAGTTATGCTTGAAGGACTTGCATAATTTAAGTGGCTTTCACTTGTCCTAAAACACATTTTTCTGTCTTTCCTTTTTTTAGGAGAAGCTTCTTCCTGTGACTCCACATATGATGCCTTCATGGACTGGATTAATGAGATGTAAAGCATCAGAACGCCTCTACAGCTCAGTTCAATCCGTTTAATGCCTCGTTTTCTAAATCAACTTGCACTTTTCACTTTAGAGTGAAGTTCTAAATACCCCCTAGTTTGTCTTTCTCCTCTAAAACAAAATGTATTCATGTTGAGATAACTATCAAACCATATGTAAACAGAAACATGAACTAATGTTAATACATAGAAACATGAAAGGAGTTTGCTGTTATTTGCTCCGTAAACTGTTCCAGGTATTGTTCTATTTATTTATTTATTTATACATTATTTAATTTATTCACAGTTTTGGAATTTGTCATCCTGTTTCCACAGCTGTATTTCTCAGTCAACTGGTTTATATTTGATGCGTGTCCTTAGCAACCTGTTACATAGTGGGACTCTACAGTGCTTTTCAGGTCTCTTTCCAATGTGCCTGTTTGATGAAATACAAGGTTAAATGAGAATTTGTCTGGTAATTGTATTTATTTATTACCACAATCTGCTCTAATGCACTTTTGAAGATGTGTGTTATGTCATTGTACATAAACACAAAGCATTTAAAAATTAAGTAATGCAAACTCAGTATGAACATATTATACATACCAAAAATGCAGAAGCAGTTGGTGGAAAAACTAAGTACACAAATAATATTGAAAGATTTTTTCAACCCTTAAATGTGTTTCATAGCATTTTTCACCAAGCTACAAGTCTAAGTTTTTAGTTATATACTGACAGTGTAATATCAGGTGTCTTCTGAGCTTGTTCTTCCATAATTTTTAGGTTTGTTAAAGACCAGATGACTTCTCATTGTGTCCACAGACAAACATACACTTATACATACAGGCTGCGATAATTGCTCTTTTTAATTTCAAGCAAATATTAAGAAGACTTAAATATGAACCAAATGCCATCTTTACTCAGCATTTTATTTAGCAGATTGTGTCCAATGACATCATTTGGCTCAATTAAATTCCAGGTTTTCTCAAGGGATTGTAGCTACTGCACATATTTCCTCAGTTTGACCAGGAATGCTGGAAAAACAAAAACAGATAGTGAGCAATCACACCAAATATTCAGAAACTGAGATGACAGTTGTGCTGCGTTCTGACCTGTGTGGCTCATTTGTTCAGGATGAGGTCTGGCAATGTAGGGAATACTCCCAAAGGTCGGGCCGCTGTCCTCTGTGCTCGTTTCTGAAATAAGATGGAAATCTGAGCATGGAAAGCTTTAAACGTGAGCATCCAAATGGGTTAGTTTGACTCACCTCTGTCAGTCTCATCTTCCTGACTGTGGTCTTCATCTGGAGTTGGAGCTGTCCTGGTGTGGTACTGCCCATCTTTCTGCATGGCTGGGGCTACCACCCACTTCCGGACTGGAACCTCAATGATGCGTTCAAACAGAAACGGCAGTGCAGAACATCGGACCCCCTCCAGCAGGTCGACGACCTGCGTTATGCTGCGTTAGACAGTCAGAATGCAGCGTAACTGGTTTAAAGTTGATTTTCTTTTTTTTTTTTTTTTTGCAACTTGACAGACTAGCTCTCATGTTTAGACACGATTGATTGGCTACTGAGGTACTCTCCGAGCATCTTTATACTTTATTTTCAGCTCCATTGTGAAAATACACTCACTGAAAACTATATTACCTGGTTTCTTCTTATCTTAAAACTAATCTAGTGCTACCATATAACTAGATTAATGCTGCTGTGTAGCTTCATGCTAACATCAGGCTAATCACCTTACATAACATTAGAAGTTGTACTTGCACAGGAACAAAAATCTGTTGTAGAAATGTGCAGCCAAATGTCTATTTTTAAATCGCAAAACCACTTTAAATTTCTCTTCAAGCTAGTGTAGTAACACTGGTGAATGATGCATTTCTGGAAAGACATTTCTGCCCTCCTACAGTCACCTGCCAGTCACTTGATATAGCACCTGACCCCTCGAGCTCCGCCTCTGATTTTGAGCTGTTAGTGTTTTAAATAAATCTACTATAAAACAGCAGTTACACACTTGGCAAGGTAGACTGCACACACAGCTCCGGGGTGCAGATGGGGCAGCACGGTGGGTAAAACCAAGTGAGGTTTGATCAGGTCGAGAGCCACCTGCACACACAAACACATGTAGGCAAATAAGCTGAGGTCATGAGATCAAACTCCTGCAGTATTCATGTCTGTGTTCATTAAAAGCCACACTAACCGCATGAAACCCCCGCCCAGCGAGGAGTGAGGAGGCTGTGCAGAGGTCAGCGTTGTGAAAACGCACATTGTCAGGCCATTCCCGCCCTCTTCGCATGCTCCAGGTCGTCCTCCAGCGCTCGTAGTTTAACACGGCCCGCCTGAGGTGGTCCTCTCTGACCTCCAGGCTCAGTACGCTGCCCGTAGAGCCCACTGCAGACACAGTGGTGAAAATGACTTAAACAGTTCTGCATTGTGAACGGAAGATTCAATAAAATAACATGATGGTCATGGTTTTTAATGAGGCCAGTCTGCACTCATGCGAAGAATCTTTCTCAGAAGTTCACATTAAAATTCAATGCTCACTTTTAACCTCCATCTTTGCTTCATTATCACTTCGGTTTCTATAAAACTGATCGTTTAATGATTATTCTCTTCAGCTCAGCTTTTAACATCACTCTAGACCAGCTATGTGTGGAGGCAGTTCCAACTTGATGGAAGTAAAGCAAGACTTCAGACCTGCTCTGGACAGGAACAGAGACATGGCTCCTGACCCAGAGCCTGACTCCAACACATCATCTCCCTCTGTGACATCCATCATCATCAGCATAGTAGCTGCATCCTGAGGAAGAAGGATTGCAAATATTAAAACATACACCCTGAAACTAGACTGCATTTAAGACCATACACAAACACACTTTAAGTCTACCTTGGGGTAGGCAATTGCAGGCCCCCTCTTCATGCACAGCACATAGTCTTCCAGACTGGCTCTACGTATGAAGATGGGAACCCCTCGGCTGGTCCTCAGGAAGCTGCCTGCCGGTTGCCCAGCAATGTCATCATGCTGAATGATCCCCCAGCTGCTACACAGACGGGCCCCTGTCTGAAGCTGGAACATCTTCCTAAACTCCACACGCTTCTTTCGATGTTCAGCCACGAGCAGCTCCCCAAAGGTGAGCAAGCTGTCCCCAGGAAGAATGGGAGGCACCTGCTTTTCCTTGTGGTGGAATGAAGTGTTTATCTCCTTAGCTGCATCAATTGCCTGATCTGTGTCCAGATCTTTCATGAATGTCTCTGGTCTGCTTTCCTGGTTTGCATTCCCACCCTGTTCCTGCAGGTTCTGCTCTCTCAGCTGCATTACCTCAGGGCTCAGAGAGTCCTGAGGCAGCAGGCTGCTGATCCTTTCCAGAGGGGACAGGTGTCGCCTCCTTCTGAACAGCAGATCCTGCCTGGATGTCAGCTTGGCGCTCAGGGGTGAGGAGTCCGAGCTGTCGCCCCTATCGTCGTTACATCTCACAGAAGACGTGGAAAAACTTCTAGCGTCCTTTCTACTTTTATAGAGTTTTACAAAAATATTCCTCTGTCTGTTGTAATTTTGACTGGATGTACAAACTGCCTCCAGTCTATGCATTAATATCAACCTGAAAGGCACAGCCATCACTACATGTTTTAACAAACTATCAAGTACAAAGTCAACCGAACTGTAGAAACCGGTTCAGATATTATCACACCTTATTTACCTGCGATTTAAACAACTCAAAGCAGACATACCTTCAGGTGTTATTGAAAATGTATTTCACTGGCTTTATAATAATTACAACTAATTTCTCCTCATTACCCTTTATTTTCTGGCTGTTTACAGGACCGAGGAGGTCACTGAGCTGAAGGGAAACAGTGCCGAAGCACATGTGAACAACGTCATAAATAAGCGCCCGGTGTAGTAATTTGAGTTGACCAGCAGAGGGAGACTGTCAGCAACAAATATGACACATTCTGAGGAAATCGGAATTCATGGTTTTCTCCTCTCATTTATGTTAAACCCCTGTTAATATATTGTCATCCACAGAAAAAATACTATGACCATCTCTAAATTCACAGTAAGGTATAGCCAAGCCCAAATGTAAGTAAACACTACAGAAACCAGCCAACACCCAAAGAAAACCTCTGAAATGTCATGAATTCATTAAGACTACTTGATTTAAGGAATAAAGGTTGGGTACTGAAACCAAATACAGTCTTTCGGGATTATTATATTGGTCGATTAATTTAATTCTTCTACAGTGGCCTGTATATTTTAAACTTTTGCCATTGAGGTGTTCGTGAACTGTAAAATTTCTTATGTCTTGAATGCCAATGTATAAACCGAGGTCTTGTAGGGGTTTAAACAATAATACGCACGTTTAAATTATCTCATTTTTAGTAGTGATGATGTAAACTGAATATCGCACATTACGACATGGCTGTGAATCCTAATAATTACAAGAAACGAGATGGGAGCGTGAAAGCATCATCTATCTACCCTGCTTGTTTTCGGGTAGCAGCCAATGGGAGAGCGGTGCTGTTGACGTGCTAATGCGCATGTCCTCGGATGGCCGCACGTGTTTGTGCAACCACAGCGCATGCACACGCAAGCAGCGCTACAGAAATGGCGGCCGACGGTGGCAGTTTTTCGGTGCAGCTACCCTGCGTTTTTTCACCCAAATCACGACAGTACTTATCCGTGTGCGCCCAGGATGGCAGACTTCGCATCTGGAACACAGACAGTAAAACACTTCAGCAAGAATATGTGCCTTCAGCTCATTTGAGTGCCACTTGTACTTGCATAGCCTGGGGACCATGCCGGACAGTCAAGGTACGTGAGAATGCTGTAGACATCCCTGCTGTTAGCTGCTGTAGCTAGCAAGGCCTGCGCAAGCAACATGTGATAATGTTTCATCTATGTGCAGACATTTGAATCAACTGAAAGTCACAATAACACAGAAAAGTTGTTATAAATATGGGAGACACTGGTTTCCGTTGTTAGAGACGCTCTATGTGTGTGACAGACGTGATAAGCAGAATAGCCACATTAGCAACTAGCTAGCATTGAATAGCTGTACAGAACGCACATGTTAGTCCCACATGGTGGATAAAGAAAACGTGAACAGTTTTCTAACTCGGGCTTTTACGGCAAAACTAAACCATATTGTCTAAAAAGAGCAATATTGATACGGCCAAATATTTAAAGCTGTTTAGAAGCAGTTATAACCGAAAGAAATGTTATTCAAGTTGGCATCAGCCCACAGAGACTTCAGCGTGTGCCCCCGTGACAAGAGAAAGAGGACTGAGTTACTCAAGTGAAACTTTAGTCACGGATTTATGTTTTTAGTTAATTAATAAAAATTATAACAGTGTTATTATGTGTGTAAATTAGCTTACTTGTCGACAAGTCGAGTTAGAGAGAAATTGGTTTAACACGTGACTGCTAGAGCAGAACTGTCAATCCGTACAAAGTACTTAATCGATATTAATACATTTTGGTTTTGCAGGAGGGACCTCGGAGGAAGAAGAGGAAATCGGAGGCAGTCCAGGTGGAGGAGAAGGCAGACCTGTTGGCGATGGGCACAGCAGCTGGCACTGTGCTCATTTACAGTACAGCTAAAGGAGATCTACACTGTACCCTGGTGAGTTTGACTCAAGTTACTCTTAAAAATATGGGTACTCTTTTCCTGCAGAAGAAAAGTAGATGCAAATCTCAGAGTTTAATGTATTCCTCACCTTACTAGTTCTCTTTTGAGCTTAGTTAAAAGCTTGAAGCTTTAGTGCATCATAACTGATGTATTTGCAGCAGTAGGTCAAGTTTGGTAGAAAAGAGTTAAATAAGATGTTGCTTAAGCACCCGTCTTTTGTAGAAACCATTTTAAGTTTGTTAGTTATAATTATGACATAATCTTTTAAATGCCATGGGTGTACTGGTTCTTTGAACTGATCAAACAGCAACAGGTTGTTTGAAACAGAGAGCATTAAATAGAAAGTCATACAATGACTTCTAAAATGCTGAAAGGAATCTATACATAACCAAGACACCTAATAACACAAGTGTACATCTAAATATGTACCAGCTATGTCCTATCAGTTCATTTACAGCCAGCGGTGGATGTAGAAAAATTGTACATGGGGTGGTGTAGAAGGGTCAAGAGGTCTAGACAGGGTGGCAGTAGATGAATTAGCATGGAGCTCTTTTGAGCTGCTCGAACATTTAATCAGAATAAGGTGTGTTATGTAAACACCTCAGTTTATCCAATCGGCCTTGATCAGAATGAATCTTAAGTCTGATCAAGAGGGCTGGTTTAAACCCTTCCACGGTCTAATCAACAGGAAAAAATAAGCTTGTTTACACTCATTCTTCAGGTTCCTCTGATATATGTTGTTTCTGTTCATGCTTTAATCGTGGACACGTTTTAGTTGGAAACTCTGAAAGAAATGCAGATTAAACAAGTTGATCCAGTTAATGTTAGATATTTATTTTCTTCTTCCAACTCAGTTCATATTGCGAGTGTTTTAAAGCGTTACGATCAGTACCAAATCTTTCCATCATTTAAACACATAACTGATCAAACGTCCATGTTAACATGTCATCTGGAATCTGATGAGATCGATTTCAGCTGGATAGAAATAATATTTGTCGAGGTAAACGTAGCTAATAATCGTCCTCGGTGCAGAATGGGTAAAATCCCCTATATGTAAATGGAGTAAATTAAAGATCTAAAAAAAAAAAACACTTTTAATAATTTACTGTCATTTTCCTTCTAAGAAAACAAAGTCTCTGCAACACCGAGGACAATTAAAGATGATGTTTGTATTTCTCTATATGTAAAAATATATTCTGACAGAATTATCCAATAGTTTGAGTGTTTCTCTGTTTTAGGATTTGCATCATAATTAGTTTGTATCATAATCTCTTGATTAAATAAATTGGCTGCATAGGTAAAGGTTAGCATATGACCTTATAACACACCTGTAAACCCATGAAGCACTTTGAATTGCCCTGTCGCTGAATTGTTCTCTACTAATAAACTTGCCTCGCCTGCAGGTTTTTACTGATAAGATGCTGTCAAACATTTAATGTCTCTGCCCCGGGAATAAAAACAGATCATGCAGTCAGCTGGATTAAGGGATGGATCTATTTCGGCTACTTATTATTGAATCCTGTTTTTGATTTTCCCATCTGACAGTTAGCATGTATCCTGGTTTAATTTATCAGCCTCCTTGCTGTTGATCACACAGATCTGTCACTGCAGCTTCAGCCCCTGAAGCGCCTCTCCAAACTTTGTTCATATCTAAACTCTGCTCTCCTGTAGGGCTGCAACTAATGACTATTCTGATGGTCGATTAGTCACCGAATATTAAAACGACCAGTCGACCAATCGGATTATGTATCTCATAATTATTAAATGGATCTTATTTCACTTTCAGCTTTGAAATCTTGCATGAGGTTGTTCTGCAAGTCCGACGTGCCTCCTCTTTAAATGTTCGAGCATTGCAGACGTACTTCCGTGGTACACAAGGTCCGCTTTACAGATCTCACATGTATTTAATTTATTTTGTAAGTTTAACATGAAGTTATCCCAGACTTTTGATGTTCTCAGCTGCCGTTTTGCTCCCTAGTCCACCACCATATTTTTCCCTAGCAGACTTTATTGCGCATGTGCAACTCTCAGCAGAGATAAAAAAAAAAGACGTTGTCTCACTCTGTAGTTTTTTTTTTTTTTTTTTTTTTCGACAATAGTCGTCGGCTAAATTCGTCGTTGACTGTTTTTATTGTTGACAATGTCGACTAATCGTTGCAGCCCTACTCTCCTGTTAACTATAATAAAACTGGCTAGCTACAGAAATATGCTACAAGAAATTGCACAAAGGAAGTCACTATCGGCACGTGACTAATTAACATATTAAACCGCAACCGTTTGTCTCCTTGAGCAGACAATTTATTCATAAACTTTTAATTTGACTTAAACTTTGAGTGGTAAAACATCACCTGTTTTGGGCTCCGCCGGGTAGCAGACACTGTTTCTGTCTCCTACATGTCTGTGACGCACCGCCACGTGTGACCACACAGCGCTGCAGGATGTGGTTAGATGGGAGGGTAACGTTTATAAGTACGGGGGCAGTTGCCCCCTCGTGGATCTGCCCCTGTTCACATCCTAGCTTACGGTGTATTTAACTTTATTTTAACTTTATAAATCAGCTTAAAACTGTTTGCACACTTGCACTAAAGTCCTGAAAGATTGGAGATTCTCTGGAAGGATGGCATGCAGATTTCTTTTCCCAAGTCTCTGGAAAAAGTTTGTGTGCAGGAGGATGTAATGTTGTGTGTATAGACACACTCACGCTGTTTGTCCCTTGAATCATGACATGGATCCAGCTAATCAGTGATGGAAACTGTTTTGATACAATTTGATTGATTAGTTGTTACACTATTAAAAAAGTTCTTATGGAATTAGGAATGAAAACTGATTATTTGGTAATTTTGCGGTGTAAAATATGGAAAACCTAAGACTTGAAAGTAAATTTTCCTGTCCTGAGGAATCTGTTGCATTAGTATTGTTTCACCTTTTAAATAACAGTAAAATTGTTTTCCTTTGCTCCCATTATTTCCACCAGGATGGAGGTCACAGTGGAGCAGTGAACTGTGTCGACTGGCATCCTGAAGACAGCTTATTATACAGCGGCTCAGATGACACGAACATTGTCGAGTGGGACCTGCAGACAGGCAAGACACGGAGGTCAGTACCTTATTTTTTTTATTAAGATGCATATAATTTATCATGAAATATAACAGCTGTAGGTCCTCATTAAAACAAACCATACACTTCAACAACCATCATTTCTATCATTAAAGACATGCTGCCTTCAGAGGGAGCTGCAGACTGCATCGTAGAACTGGAAGGATTTGCGATGAATGCTAATTAGACATTTATGTGGTGTTTTCTGTTCAGTGTGCACAGATCTTGTATTCTTTAGAATAATCTTTAGCAGGAACAAATGAACTTTTTTAACACTAAGTTGTGATTTTCTCCTCTGTTGGTCCTGTTAAATGCCAGACACCAGCTTGTGGGGAAAGAAGGAAACATTTAAGCTGGACAATGTGGGAAAAAATATCAGTCATCAGCAACTGATGCAATCTGCTGCAGACATTTGTCATTTTAAGAGGTTTAATGAGCTTTAAATGCTATCTGAGAAGTTTTGATTGGTATGTTTTCTGTGTCACACTTTGCCAACCTTTAAACAACTTTAGTCAGACTGGAACTAGTTTGTCTTAGTGTTGGGACAGGGAAAAAACACAATAAATCAGATCTGATCTGATTTCAGATCAGTAATATTAGTGAAACTTGTGTATTTACTGTTGCCCTCAGAATCGGGTCTCAGCTGCAGCCCTCACCTGAGCTGAAACCGACTGCACAGCATAAAAATTTAGAGAAAAGTTCAGAGCTGAATTTTCTATTCAGCTCTGCTCCCCTACAAAATCTTCTCAGGTGTTCTGCACTGATCAATTATTTCCGACTACATTTGTTCAAAGCATGAATATTTTACTGTAATTCCAATATTCTTTTTCATGTAATATATGATACAGAAAATAAAACATTCAGTGTTTTTTTTCAGTAGATATCAGCCCTATGTGCAGCAGCAGGGCTGGGTTGTACAACATTTTTTTTCTGTATTGATTGATCTCTATTCTGATCAGAAAATAGGACTTTCTAAATGCTGTGAGTTTTAAAAGTATAACAGCAGGCTCTGAGATGAGACATTTCTGCTGTATTCTCTTTGCTGTGCAGGAATGGGGTTTCTTCCTGGATTTAGGGTTGTCCCCATACTAAAATTTCACACTGATATTAAGGATGGAGAAGGCGTTAACTGTAAAGTAAATGCATTATTTTAAAGCTCTATTTAGTTTGTGAAGAGATACTAATACCGTCTCGAACAGTGTTCTCAGACTGTTTGCTCACTGTGGTGCAAACAATAAAAAAACTAAAGAACTTCAACCACAAGTTGGTGTACTTTTTTACATGCGTGTCCTTTTCTTCACAATGCTTGAGACTAGATCACGTAAGCAATAGATCAAACTAGTTACAATTATCTACTTTTTAAAACTAATTTAATTAAAAAACATTTAACTTTTAAAAGTGTTTGTCTAAATTAAAAGGCAGAAATATCCGACTGTAAGACAGGGCGTGATCGGCCAGTAGCAGCTTGACGCAATTCATTTTCAGTTGTGGAGCAGAAGTCTCCTCTTCCTGCAGCTCGGAGCTGGGCTGCAGCGTGAGGACGAGCCTCCTGTGGGAGCTTCTGGACGGGGGAGAGGGTTTGCGGTAGCACCCACCATGTCAGTCTTCAATAACACCAGAAGAAGTCGCTAAATTTGTCGCTAGTCGCTGTCTTTTTAAGGTTTAAGAACTCGCTAACATTACTGACACACGGGGGCTTATTTTCCTCAACTACGACTCTTTGGGACGGTAATCTGACTATTAATGAACATGGGGTAATTCATTGCATGTAACTTTAATTTTCCTCTGACTTTGGGAGCTTAATAAAAGTTGAAATTACCCAGTACCTTTGATAGTGTTTTTTTTAGTTTACTTGGTTGACACAAAAAGATTTCTTTGGAAAATTGTCAACTTTTTTGTTTTTTTTAAATCATAAAAATTAAAATGCCCGCAAATTTCTTTAGTTTTTTTTTTTTTTTAAGTGTATAAATTAACACTAGGTTTATATATTGCACTTTGTTTTTGTTTTACAAAGTCTGGTGTTTATATTCTTAGTGGGACTCAGAAATGTAACCGCTCATTGGAAGTGCCACTGATTTTCTCAGCCAATTACCTTTACTAATCAGCCTGCTGCTTAAGACAGTTGTGTTTATTTCATCATGAAATCTTCAGTAGATCAGTGGTGCAAGTTTCAGGCTCATTTAGCAGAAGCAGAAACCGCTGTGAAGGAAACACAAAGCTGATGATCTCATGTCAACAAGGAGAAATTAATCGGTTTCTGTTCAGTAGTGATACAGATTTAAATAAAATTGTCTACCACATCAATCTGTAGTAATTCAATGACAATGTAGAAGATGTTTTCATTTAAATTGCTGTTTGAGTTTAGCAATAAAATTTGAAACTTTATGTGATCTGTGTCATCTCATCGATCGCTGGGTCTTGAATCTGCTACATGGTGATGCTATAGTCATTTCTAGTCGTCATCCTGACTGTAAACAAACCTAGAGACGCAAAATAATTACGGCAATGCTGGAAATCCACAAGCGGGAAATGACAAGAGCTCCTGTTCAGGAATTACGTCCATGTCTTGGAATATCAGGAATATATCTGGAAAGACAGTGCTCAGTGTGCCAGCTCAGACCAGGATCATTTTAATCTGTGCAGGTCAGACCTGATTCACAAAGTTGTTTGTGTTGCTCCTAATACTAAAAAATCCAGCGAGTGTAAACACATTTGTCCATTTAATTGGAAATGGCCGTTAAATAATGTGGAAGAATTCTTGATTTAAAAACTGGTCTTTCAAAGTAAGTGTCACAGCGTTGATGGCTGCCGGTAACTGTCGCCGTTGAACTTGTAGGAGCTAAAAAGTAGGAGTTGTCACTTAAATGTTTTTGTGCTTTTGATAAGCAGAGAGATCTTAAAAAAAACGTGAATGACAGACTGAAATGTTCTGCAGAAGCACACTCAGCAGATGAATTCATGGACGTCAAAGTCACCATGACCCTTCGTTTTAAGCCCAGTAAAGCCAACCTCTGGTCTTAAGTGGTTTGGAGAGTGGTCAGGGTTTTGAGTACACTTTAACTGTGTGTTGCTTTTAAGTTTCTTGTGCCATTTCGGCTGAAGAAAAATGAGATGCTTTAATAGAAAACACAACACAGGGTTTCATAAGATGGCAACAGGAGAGAAAATTGAATCCTGTCAAAATGCTTCATGAGAACGACCAACCAATGAATTGCTCATGATAAAAATGTGGTCATTGTCTCTTTCTTGGTGCAACAGTAAGTGGAAGGCGGACCGTGCAGCTGTGACCAGTTTGTGTGTGAGTCCTGATGGGAAGCTGCTGCTATCAGCTGGGCAGATAATCAAGATGTGGGACTTGGACACAAAGGAAGTCTACAGGGTGAGTGTTTCATCATATTTGCTGGATTTAGTAGTTTTACATCAGTATATGGCCTTAAGGCCCATTTATGCTGTATGCTGAAGATGTTAGTCTCCTGCATCAGTGTTGAGCAGTTTAGACGTATTTAATGGCCGTGCAGATCACAGCTGCCGCCTCCACCGTCACCATGTTTACTATAGTCTGATATTAACGTTGGAATTTGGAGATGAACTCTGAACTCTGCACTACTTTTTGGTGGAAGTATTACCTTACAACAACAAAAAAGTAAAGGACACATGGACGTATGAGAGCAGTGAAGTTTAAAACAGACCTATACGTATTTATGTACCTAAAGGGAGCATAGATGGACCTTTTAGAGACCCCACTTTTAAACACAACAAACGGCTCTGTTGGAGATGTTTCCTGAGATGACTTGTCATCAGAGGACCAGTGAATGTAAACGGTGAAGTGTGAGTCTGATTTTTGATCTCACTGCTGAGTTGGTTGTTAATGTTTCACCCTGCAGAAATTCACAGGGCACTCCACGGCTGTGACGACCCTGTGCTTTGCCACAACACGACCTCCTGACAGCAACGGCCTTTATTTCCTCTCAGGTGCAGCGCATGACCGACTGCTGAGTGTATGGTGAGTGGCCAAAGTTCTGCATAAACCATCAACCAGCAGTACAGTCTAACCACATTATGTATGCCAACATGTTCAAAGTGTCTTTGTAATATCAGCTTGTAGTACAGACTTCTTGGCTTTAATTAGGGGGTATTACAACCCCTGGCAAAAAGTATGGAATCACCAGTCTTGGAAGAGCACTCATGTAGTTGTTTTGTTGTGTAGAA
>JBAFTA010000022.1:4537391-4551490 GCA_036919975.1 Melanotaenia parkinsoni
TAGAGGTGGAGAAAATGTATAGGAATTGCAACTTGTTACCATCTAGAAGCCCTTTCTATTATGTTCAGATGTACTAAGACAATTTACTTAAGATCTGTCATGGATTTGGTTCTTTTCTTTTTCTAACAACACTTCAACAGTGGTGCATAATCATGAGATGTTTTCTAAGACAAAGAGGCTCTGGTAGAGGACGCTTCCTTCACAACATCCAGCTGTGATTTTACAAAACGTTCACTATAAGGTGTTAAACAAGTAGAAAGAACAGATATGTGCGTCAGAGACAGATGACCGAAATTCTTTGGAAGGATGAAACTTACTTCAAACTGTCTGAATGATGGGAAGAAAAGAAGTCTGGAGAAGGTTTGAAAAAAGTCATGACCTGACAATGGATCGCCATGCCTCACAGTACAGATGTAAAGCGTCACAAAACTTGCATCATTTTCTTGAGAATTTGCAAAGCTAACGAGATTAAACTTTTTTAAATGGAGAGGAGAAAGTGATCTGAACCCGGTGATGATTAATGATTCATGATTTCACCAGAATTGTGATGGTTCAAGCTGTTAGCCCCACCTGAAAATGAATTTTCAGCTGTTCTACAACAGGCTTTTAATGCTTCTGTAGACAACTGCAACATGTTTGTCAAAAGTCCAAATCTTTCTCAACTTTATGAACATGAAGGAAATGTATTGATTTTTGCCTGTTTAACTTTAGCAGATTAGTCCCAAACTGTCCTCCTGCTAATGTTGGAGAATGTGTGGAACGTTATTCCTTTGGTATGAAAATACAGAATGGGTGCTGGCTGTGTTTGTACAACTAATTCAGCGCTTCACCTGCAGGCAAGTTCGAGAAGATGGGAAGGACAAGAACTCCGTGGTTTCCTTCACACTGTCGGATGAACCACGGCACATCGACCTCGTGGCATCTAATAGCAAGGAAGAGGTTAGAAGTGTCTGCATACATTCTTTACATATATGTCTGGTTGTGGCTTTAATTTTACTGAAGTTTGCATTGAATTTTTTGCTAAAAACATTGCTAAAAGTGATTGTACTAAACGATTCGTTGCATCTGTTTTCACAGGCGGTGAGGCTGGTGGTGGTGTGTAAGGATGGACAGCTGCATCTGTTTGAGCACTTTTTAAATGGGTAGGTATTTCAGCATGTGTTTAGGTAGGATGCCTCTCAGTGGAAAGCAACTGTATGAAAAAGAACTTCACTGCAGGAACTGAGATCTGACTTGTCTTGATTTGCTATAAAATCTAATTTCAGATAAAACCCCTCACCCATATAAACAGATAAGATGTTTCAGAGTGCTCCAATCTGTTTTGTTTTTTGGGGGGGTTAAGTATAAGCTGTTGCTTTATCATTAGGCAACATGTGCATCGTAACAAGTATACTGTGTGTCTGATTCCATAATAAATGAGTATCGGGTTTTGTTTGAGCTGCAATGTAGCAGGTGGAAAATTTGTGCTGTGTGAAGCAGTGACTGGCAGCTTTTGAGCTCTCCACATTTAGCATGTATAGTTTGCATTTTTACACCTAAGAACCACACTATCCCCTGTGGCTCTCAGCTGGGACAGGAACTGTTGCGCATGCTCAGTTTGGTTCAGATTAAATGCAGGAAAACAACGTTGTTGGGGTTTGTCAGTCTTGAGTTTAAGACGGTGGCTTCTGTGTGATTTTAGTTGGACTGATGTTTACACGTGCTTTAAAAGTTATTTTTTGTCACTCAAACATCATTTAAACACTTTAAGATAGGAGTCGTCCCAATTTTGCTGGCACACAAGGAGCTACTCATGATGCTTTAATGTTGCTGCTGACGGGTATAAAGCCTGAAGCTAGCAGAGGACTGTGTGAAGTTATCAGAGAAACACATTCACACCTACAAGCTGCTAGTAACAGGTGATGGTCCTCTCATAAAGCACATCAGTGATGATGAGGAGGATGCTGGCGAGATTAGTAAAACCACTAGAAGCGTGAAAGAGAAACAAGAGGTTAGAGGTTGGTATCTAACAGAAGAACACTGCAGAAGCTCTGTAAATTGTATGAAAGGACAAGTGGACTGAGCCCAAACTCAAATTAAAAAACTTTAAAACTGGATGAAGACACAAAGTGCAACAAGCCCTGCAGTGATGCTTTTCCTAAAAAGAAGCAAATCTTTTTATCTCATGTTAGTGGAAAGTAGATTTTATACCCAATTAAATGCATGATATGGAGTGTCTAAAAACATTTACTTAATTCGTACCAGAATGTTCTCAGATGAAAACCTGCCTTCAGTGATTTTCACTGTATAACTTAATGGTGGTGAATATGAGCGTTGGCCTTAGTTTTGTGTGTGCTCTGCTTTAAATTATTCCTCTCCACAGTAATCCTCATTTCTACATGATGTCTTAAATGTATTCCTATAATAAATAGTAAAAAAATGTAATGCTTTTCTAGCATAAGAAGCTCAGGCTTGGTCTTAATACACACTCTTTAACACCTCAGCAGATGTGATGATGCTACAGCTGTTGTTGGGGAACAGTTGGGCTGTAATTCAAAATGTGTTGAGTGTCTGGAGAACTGACATTTTTCTGAAGAATGTTATTAATAAACTAAGTGAACGTGTGTCCATGCAGGCCATGTAAGAAGCCCTTATCGCCCTCGTGTACGGTGCAGATGTCTGATACGAAGGAGTCCCCGATGCCGATCCCACTGCTGGTGGCTGCACTCGGAAGCGATCCTCAGTCGGTTCTTCTTGCCTACGGTAACCACCTACAGCCTGTAATGGAGAGAGTGGTGAGTGCTCAGACATTTTGATATTTGATAAGTAACGGGGGAAAGCTCTTGGGGTTGATGTAGCATCCCGGATAATGGCAGCATTTGAAAAGAAAGAAGGAAAAAAATGATAAATTGTAGAAATACCAAGGGCTCAAAGAAGAGCTGGAGAAGTCCTGGAAGGTGAGGGCATGCGTTCACCAGAGTAGTGACTCATGCTGGAGAAAAATGGCTCCAGCAATTACCTGGAGATACATCACACATCTCAGTCCAGAAGAACACAATCCTAGGAACAACTAACACATTTCATTCCATCTGGAAAAGTTGTCTTGAGATGCCTTTACTCATAAGTGTTGCTGTTCTTTATAAGCAACAGCTCATTTCCTCCTAACCTGGCATCAAGAGCAATGAGTAACAGATTAAATGACTGATTTGATTTCATAACACCCAGAAGATTACAGTGTTTTTCAGTGTATTGCTGTGTACAGTTAAGTCTTTCTGTAAAACATCTAAGCTTTTAGATCAGATTTGTTCTGACGGTGGTTTCTTGGTGAATATGGGAACCGATTTGTAAAAAAAAATAAATGAATAAATAAAATGCTTTTTATGTTTTTTTCCTTTTGATTTACCCGCCGCTCTGCTTTCTTCCACTCTCACAGGAGATCAACACAGCGGAGAGACACATATGCTTGACCCGTGATGTTCATACCAGCTTGTCCCTCACCATGGAAACCACCGTTTCCAAGGTAACAAGTCTTCTTTTTTTTAAGTAAAAAAAAAAAACTGATACAGTCACAGCAGTTTATTTGCTTGTCCATGCGTACTACTGGATTGATTAAAACTTTTCTTATGACCCCTTCTTCTAGGTTAAAACTCCACTCGTCAATGCTAAGAGCAGAGTGTTGGTTCCAGGGCTTCCTGGTCATCAAGCCCCAATAAAGGGACCTCCGCAGGGATCAGAGAAGAGGAAAAAAGACTCGGACACCAAAGAGGTAGAGTCATAGTCACAGAGGTTACATCAGACACCACACACAGTTTCTGTCTCTCGTTCTCAGTGTGTGGCGTGATGCATCCATATCGATGTTTGTCTGGTATGAGCTACAACTGTTTACTCTGGCTAATAAGTTTACATACGGCTTACTTTGTGCAGTTAAATCGTGGCATGATTTTAATAATAAATCTGCATTTAGTGCATGGGCTTTAGTAGATTCCAGCTGAACTAAAACTTGACTTTTCCACAGATATCAATAGCGGAGCGACTCGGTGAAATAGATCTGTCGGTGGTCTCCAGCGAGAAGGGAGCTCAGAAAGTAACAGCCTCGTTACAGACGGATAATTTTGCGGTGTTGTTGGTGCAGGGCCTGGAGAGCAACGATGCTAGTTTGTTAAACGTAAGTTCTCAACCACATGTGTGGATGTTCGGCTTGTTTGCGTAATATGAGAAATATTCCAGGTGATTCTTGGTCCTTTTTTTCTTTTCTATCCTACAGAAAATTTTCCAGAATCGTAAAGAGACGGTAATAAAAAAGACGGTTGCTCGGTTACCCCTCCCAGCTGTTATTCCATTAGTGGAAGAGGTGAGAAAAAAACATGTTTTTAAAACTTTATTTAGTTTCTTTAAACCTCCATTAATCTGTAAAAATGTTTGATATCCTGTCGGGTCGTTCTTGATCATTTATTTCCTTTGTAGATAACAAAAAGACTCCAAGGGCATCCTTACACGTAAGTAGGAGTTTGTTATGCTGGATTTAAAAATTTAATTTACCCAAGTGGAGTGTATTTGTGCAGCTGCGCAACAAAATGAGGTCAGCTTGACAGTGCGTGCATTTCTTCTACAGGGCCATTCTGATGGTACGGTGGCTCAAAGCAATTCTTGTTCACCACACATCATACCTGACATCGGTGAGTCCAGTTCTGATGTCCATTTGATGAGGAATGATTTCTCCAAGAACTTAACTCCAAGAAGTGAATATCGGTCTGCTGTAATCAGCAATTTCTTGGACAGATGTCCTGTTATCTGTTATTTAGCTCTTTATTGTGTTTCTGTTACAACATTTGAAACTTGATATTTGCTGTTAATATCTAGGCATTGGTCTGTTGATCTTGTGGTGGTTTTTTGTGGCCTTCCTTTGATCCATCTGTGTGTCCAACAGCTGCCAGACCTGGTTACCCAGCTGGGAGTCCTTTATCACATGATTGAGAGCAGAGTGAAGATGTTCCACAAACTGACAAAGCTGCAAGGGAAGCTGCATCTGCTAATGACTCAGGTAGGTGACATCATTGTTGCCCTTTAAAGGACTGTGTTTAATTAGTGAAGGCGGAAATGAGCTTAGGGACTTCTTGGATTTTAAATCTAACTTTGAAATAAATGTTGCAACCCGAAATGTCCAATATGTGCCAAGAGGTATTTGAATATACAGGACATATGGGGTTTTTCTGTTTGGTTCAGTCATCAGTGAACCGGTCTTCAGTGGGTTGGGATTATCCAGAAAATTAAATCAATAAAGGACTGTCTAATGAGCACATCTAAATTATCATTGCAATTAAGACAGAATGGATAAAATCAAGATGTAACAGGACTTTACAAGCATCTAGAAGAGTTCTAAGATTGTTGTTTGGGTCTCAAAAACAAACTGAAAATCTGGTTGGTCAATTTTTTCTTGAACTGCAGCACACGTTGACCAGCTCCAGATCACTTGGACCAGTGTCCTGCAGGTGTTTGATGTTTCTCTGCTGCAACACACCCATATCAAATTAAACTCTTATCCAGCTGCTTGTCAAGTCTACTAATGAGCCATTAATGTAATCCAGATGTGTTGGAGCAGGGAAACATCTAAAACCTGCGGGAGTGTCTTCCTCCAGGACCAGAGTTAATGACCCCTTGAATATCGAACCTGTATCAAAGTCAGACAAGTGTAAGTAATAAAATAGTTGTAATAATCTGATCTGACGCATCTACCCTTGTCTACATGTTCCAGTACATCACCGGATTTCTTTCAGAGAATGTACGTAGTGATGTAACTTCCTGTTATTTTCAAAACCTCTGGTCTTTGGGGAACATAATGGCGCCTACAGCATTAGCGTTAGCTGCTAATTTGGGAGATACTTTGCTGCAAAATAGCCTACAGGTGAATTTTATACTTCCTGCTGCTGCACGCTTAGTGTTTTTTCTTTTGTGTTCCACTCACATTGTGATGGCTCCACTTCTTGCACATGCACAGATGTAAAACAAACTTCAATCAGATGTACGGGTATTTATGCACCAAGACATCAGAGTATTGTTTAGAAGTCTAGGTTTGTTAATCTGATTTCTAATCATCAGATAACATCATTACCTGCAATCAGATTTTACTGTCTACATGATCACTTGAAATCAGCTAATGATCAATGTATGCATGTATGTAAACAGGCTCATCAGGATGGCAAAGTTTTTGTACATTAGAGATCACCATTTATGGTCCTGAACAGCCACTCTCCTGTAGGTTTTAGATGTTTCCCTGCTCCAACACACCTGAATCAAATCAATTCAGTGTAAAAAGTCTTCAACCAGGTGTGTTGGAGCAGGGAAACATATAAAACCTGCAGGATCCCAGCTCTACACAGATTAAAGCCAGTTATAAAAATCAAACCTGTTACACAGGCATTATACATGTAAAAAAAAAAAAAGAGTTGCAGCACTTGGTACCAGATAACTGATCTGTACCCACATACAGGGAGATGCAGAAGTCCACCTGGGGTGGCTTAAAAATAATTAACTCAGGGATGGGGCTACACCTTTTGTCAGTTGAGCCTTACATGTATTTAACCATCATGTTTTTAGAGTTTGGTGGAGCATGCTTTCGTTGCACAGAGGCCGCTGCATGTGGAAATAAATTCCCATGGGGAGGGTAGATGCGTGACCTGTTAGTGTAACATTTCCATGAACACCGTTTTATTTTGGCTGATTAGTGTACAGTGAGGATGAATTTTATTTAACAAGTAAGAACAGATTCTGAAAAGGAGAATTGTGGTCCGCTGACACCTTTTTGCATGTGTAATATCTCCCTTTTCTCCCACTAGGTGGCGACAAATGACAGCAGCAACTCGATCTCAGAACTTGACCACACAGCCAAGCTGGTGTATGAAGAGGGTAAGTGTTTATTCTTCTTGTAGAGTCCCTGTATGCTCTGTCATGATAACCTTTTGTTTCCCATCTGTCCCTTATTCTTGGGACCCTCCTGACTGGTGTCAATACCATTTTATCCACATTCAGTCTTGATGTGCAGCATCACAACTTTAGCTAGTGATGCAGCTCAGCGAGCAGGAGGGGAGTGTGCAGCTGACAGTCGTAAAGTAGTAATCTTGTTTCAGCCTTTGCTTAATGCTCATTCATTCCAGCATTTTTTGATCAGGTGCTTTGCACCATGTTTAAAGTACTCCTCATTTTGACTGGGATTCATTATCTCACCAACTGATCCCAAGCCACGTGGGACTCGTGGTGAGGACTGCACTGAACCAGTTAAGTTTGTGAAGATAGTGTTGCCCGTCATCATGCAGCCACTCTTGGCGATGCACCGCACGCAAACACGACTCCTGTTGCCTGGCAACCTGACCGGCAGTGTTCAGATCCTCCCCTTTGAGCAAAGCAACAAGGCCCTGCTCTGTTCACTCATTTCTCATTACAGTACTGTATAAAATGCTTTATTGAACCACATAGAAAATTGGCTTTCATGAAATAATTAACCTGCGCCGTGAATTCCAATACCCCCGTCACTGGTCCAGGATGTGAGACAGCGTTGAACAAAAAAGTTAATGAAAGGAGCTGATGAGCAGGAAGCAGAAGTTTGTTCCTTTGTGTCAGCGCTGTGTGGATCATGCCATGCACTGGGCTTATTATGGGTCCAACATGGGAATCTGACAGGAAGCTTGAGGCTTGTCTGACTTGTTAGTGAATCACACTTTGACAGTTCGCACGTTGAGAGGAAATGATGAAGCAATATAAATGATGGATGATATCAGCTCATCATTATCCGCATAGTGATATTAGTGGATGAAGTGGGGTCAAATAGATTTCAGCAGTTTCTGGAAGGAAGAGGTTTGTTAAAGAAGCTAAAGATGAAAATAGATTTCCTATCCTGAAAACACCTCGTACGGAAGAATCTTGGTTTTCTCTTGATGCCAGTCAGCATGATAATGCCTCCATATTTAAAGCCTTTTGCAGGGAGAATGAATGAAAACCCATCAAACCTGAGCTGAGCAACACTTTTTGTCAGATGGGTGTTACTAAGGACTTTGCACATCAGGCTCTCAGTACTCGCATTGGTCCTATTTCCTTTTACTTAAAACTGCAAAAGATGGAGAAAACAATCTATTTGAAGTTTTAAAGAAATTTCTCAAGCTTTGTGCTTTTACACAGTTATAAAGAGAAACCTTTACAATATATGGTTGAGTCCATACAAAACACTCACTTTGAAGGCTGTAGGGCCACCTCACAATGGGTTCTCTCATATTTTAATTGCCAAAAAAATCTAACAGGAAGTAGTTGTTTGTATTTTAGTAAATTGAGCTGTACACACTCTCCTTGCACTGACTGCAGCATGTGCATCCAGTTGTGTTCTGTCTACGCTGAAAGGGTCAATGGTGGAGGTTACCCACCGCTAGTGCATTTGAAGTTGGGCTGAATGTCAATTTAAACACCCCCCAATTGCACTCATAAGCCAGATGTTTAGTAGGTTTCTGACCAGTGCATCACTGCACATTTAAGAAACCCCACCCCCCAGAAGCAGCTTGGGGCTCGGCTCCACAAAAAGTACCCTGCTGGTGTATTTTTGACAGCAAGTCGGACATGTAGATCCTGGAGTAAAACCATTCAGTTTGTGAAGCTGATTGAGCAGCTTCTGCATCGTGCATCACCTCATTGCGTTGTGACAACATGCAGCAGAAGGTCGCAAGTTGGCTGATTTAGGTCACGTAAAGTTTGCAAAACTAATTTATTCATTTGCGTTGGAGGTTCCACCAGTTAGAAAACGACATGCTGGGGCATCATCTAGCTCAACTGGTTGAGCTATATGTACAAGTACAAAGGCTATTGCTACTAGCTGCAGTCATCCCAGGGTCCTGGCCTGAGACTCTTTGCACGCTCTCTCTATCTTTCCTGTGGAGCTACTATCAAGCAAAGGCCTCTAGAGCCAAAAACCCTTTAAAAAGAAAAAAAAGGGGGCATCCTGCTGTCACTTTTTGTTTTTTATAAAATGCTGCCTGTTTCAGTGGACTGTAAAGCTCTGAAACCCCCCCCCCGGACACCAAGTGATCCCATTCCCTGGATTGTCGGTAACATTTTGCAGCCATGGAAATGGCCTGCCAAGTTGACTCGTTTCTTGCTCCCCTTTGTGTTGGAGACACCTTCTGTCACTTTTGTTATTGTAGACCTAAAATGACCAGCAACCACTCCAGTGGGGCTGTTGTGTCTCCAAAAACAAGTTTCGTTCTATTTTCATGGTAATTACTTCTCATTTTCCATTTGTACATCATATAAGCTTGTTTTTACGACCAAAGCAGCAAAATATTTACTATACGTGTTGGTGAGCTGGCAGTGGAGGTTTGATGAGATGCTCATCAAATCAGCCAGACATCTCTCCCCTCATGCACCGCGCCGTCTGTATTGTCATAACCAAATGGCTCCACTGAATTGAAATGCAAATACGTCCTTTCCTCAGTATAAAATGTAAACACAAGTGAAGCCTTTTTCTTTTTCTTTTCAATTGTTGTGGGAGGAGTTGTGTCTGTACTGATGGAATGGAAACAGTTTACTATTAAAGGTTGATGGAGGTTTTTTCTTTTTTTTTGCCCTTTGCAGAGTCATCTGATGAAGATGAGGCATCTGGTGATGAAGGTCTCCCTGAAGAGGACTCTGATGTAAGTTGGACTGACCTGTCACAAAAAAAAAAATCTCATCTGCAAGACGTTAGCAACACTTTCAGGATGAAACTGCTCACAGTTTAGCGTTCCACTTCTGAGCCAGACGTTGACATGTTTATGTTTTGCTTTTTTCTCAGCATTGGGAGGAGGAGGAGGAGATGGAGGAGGATGGAGAGGGGAATGCAGATGAGGACAAATCAGATGAGGAAGATGGGGATCCTGACAGCAGAACAGAACCAAAAGCAAACGGAGAGGAGGACATGGAGCATGAAAACGAGAGCGAAGAAGAATGAGAAAAAAATGTCAATTATACATAAAGTGGACTTGAAAGAGTTATATATACTTTCATTTTATTTTCATGCTGTTGATTTTATTATCAGAAAAAGGTTTTACAGAATCGAAGGACATGTTGAAATGAGGCCAGATGGCGCCCCCTGCCTCGCCACAACTATGCAGCCACAAGGTTGCCAATGCCAAGCTCACCATCTTCTCATCGTCACAGCAACATTCTGCAAAACTGAAATCAATGCAATCCTTCCCTTTTCTATGCCAACCTGCATCCCAGCTCTGCATCCTGATCAGTTTGCTTTGTAAACTAAAACAAATATTTTTATCCTCTTCAGTTTCCCAACATTTTACTTCTGCATTCCAAATTTTATATCACAATGTGATCAAATAGTATTAGAGCATATTCCATGTTCAGCTTAACAGTAGTTCTAAACAGCACGCTGTGATTGGTTTATTTTAATTCAACTCTGTGGGCCATCTGGAACACGCTGCAGAGCGCCGGAGTAGAGTTGGGATGCAAGCCTCATCCTCGACTGTTGTACGGAAAACCGGAGGCGGACTGCAGGGAAAGCCCATCCATCATGTTCCTACACAATGTAAATCTGTATGTACAGTGAAGTGTTTGTATGAGCTCTTCCTCTACAGCTTTTCCCCAGGAATCCTTTGGATTAAATGAAATCCTGTAAAGTCTCCTGAATTTTGTTTTTCTTTGACTTTTTTAAAATTTGTTGCAACTCTCTTGTTTAAACTTCTTTGTGTGTGTTCAGTTTCTGGGCATGTCGTGATGTCCGCTGCCTTCAACCCATAGTCACTGAGCAAACTTCAGTTTCTTTTACTCAGTTGTGAAAACAAGTGAATAAATGGGTTCTCAAAGTAGTGTTGTGTGTTTGGGGTCATGAACTTTTGGAAGTTGCTGCAGGGAAGTTGGAAAATTGTTTGAGGTCAGAGTTCATGGGATGGTTCAAGAGTAGCTGATGTGGATAGACTACTGTAGTGTTATGTGATGTAAATATAAGGAAAAGGCCATCAGTGTCTGTTCCACTAAAGAGTTTACTTCACTGCTAGGGAAATTAAGGAATGGCTTGCTGAACTGCTCATAATCTAGTATAACCGGGGATTTTAAATGGTTTTGAGTAATTTTCTGTTTCTATGAGGAGTTAACTGGTTGCAGATTACTGAAACAAAGCAAGTTGGTCCAGCATTTCATGCTAAAGGAGTCGCCTCCTGACTATGCACACTAAAATTTGGTCTTTTAGATGGACCACCATCCATATCCCACTATGCTTGCACTGGTGTGTAATTGAGTTATTTCAAACTACTTTGGTGCAACAATATAGTTGACTACGGGAGCTGAGCGTGACCATTCCTGTAATTATCATGAGATCAACAAGCTCTTTTTATGTGATGTTTGATCAGCTTTTTTTCCTCTTTCTGGTCACATCAGATGAGCTTAAAACTGAGGTTTAGCACATTTACACCTGATTCAGAACAAAATAAAACCGCATGCTAATGCTCCATGTTTTATTTTGTTCACTTTGTGGCATTAGCTTTCCCGACCCCTAACAAAGACCTCTTTTATTATAGCTTTCAGAAAATAACCAGTTATCTCAGGAACACACAATTATCTTGAAACCAGTTAAATATCTTGTTATGACACCAAAAATCCATTTCAAGCTTTGCCACTTTCAGCGTCCACAGTGGGGTGCACTAAAAAACATTAAAGACATTCTTCTAACTAACAGACACATGAACGGTGAGTTTGTCGGAGTGTGCTGAAGTTAGAAGCTTTAAGTGACCCGATAGTTGACTTGTCGGCCTGCTTTTCAGTAGCTTATTTTTATTTTTTTGTTCTTTTACATTTTTAATTTTCAAACATATGAAGCATAAAAATGTTTGAATGAAAGCAGTTTTATCAGGAATTTAGTTTCCTGCTCTTTCTAAAAGCATAATTTTGAAACGTGTGGCATACTATCGAACATGCACATGCAGGAGAAGTTTATCCCCCTAATAGTCTGTTCTGAGAGCTTCAGTGTTTACTATCTTTGTTTTATTACTTACATTGATTTTTCATCAATTTTTCTCTATTTAACAGAATATTTAGTTTTTGTGTGTCATCACATCTTCATAGCAAAAGAATATGGCTGGCATAAAGCTAAAGAAAGCTGAATGTGCACACGGTGTTCGACATGTTTACCAGCTTGTGCATCATTTCTTGCAATGAATCAATGAATAAACAAACAAATAAATAAACACTTGTCTATGCTATGAAGCTAACTATATGTGATTGGATGGATGGATGGATGGATATTATTGATCCAATTCAATTTATTGATCCAAAACTGGGAAATTAGGGGTTACAACAGCAAGTTTTGAGGCAAAGAATGACCCAATTTACCAGACAAAATAAAGTAGCAAACAAAACTTAGAGAGCTATATACCAAATAAAAAAAAATAAGATGTGAATCTTAAATAAGGATGCACAAAAAAAAATGTAATAAAGAATTGGACAAACCCAAAATAAGTAAAATAAAATGGCAGCTGAATAAAAGCAGCAGGTAAAGCCTGATGACTACTCAGGCTCTTCTCTGTCTGATACAGGTGACATATTGGACAGGACGGTAGGAAAGATTTCCTGTATCTGCCCGAACGACAGCGGAGCGTCTCAGTCTGGTAGAGAAGGAGCTCCGCTGTCTGACCAGTGTGTGGTGGAGAGGATGGTGATGGAAACCAGTTTGTTTAGCGACCTCCTCTCCACCGCCCAGCCTTCTGTTGGTGTTTCTGGCTCCAATGCTACTTCCCAAACACACAGCAGCAAAGAAAAGCACAGTGGGGTCCACAGACTGGTAAACAAATCTTACATTTTGATGCAGACAACAAAGGATCTGAGTCTCAGGAAGTATATCCAGGACTCATCCCCTTCCTGTACATCAACCGTGTTGGATTTCCAGTCCAGTCTGTCTTACTTATAGGTCTTGAGTGGTCAGGTTGTGTAGTGGAGATACTAGGCAGCTGAGAGCTGAACCTGAAAAAACAAACAGCAACAACAAAAAAACAACACAGTTCAGCACATCAGTTTCCTCCTGGCTGCCTGATAGCTGCCTGTTTGTCTCCTACAACCTGTAAAAATACGCACAGTATTCTTTTTCGATAGGGTAGCACAGAAATTCAGCCTGTGGTAGGATGTTTCAACTAGGTAGCACATTGTGACAGTACACCAGGTAAATATTTACCTGGATAAGAGTCAGCAGGAGGATGTAGTGTGAAGCCTGCAGAGGTAGTAACAGACTTTAGTCAGATCGACTGATCTGAATTGGGAATGACAGAAAATCAGATGATTATTTCACAAGGCCACAACAACATAAATATTGGAGCTACCATGGAGCAATGGCTAGTACTGCTTCCTACTTCACTGAACAGGTTGCTACCATCAGTAACCAATTCACTGAGCCTGACCAACTCAACTCACTCTACTGAAACTGCTCTCCTGTTAGTTACTGATTCCCTACGGGTTGCCAGATCCGCTGGTCAATCCTCAGTCCTTATACTGCTGGACCTGTCTGCTGCCTTTGACACGGTCAACCATCACTGTTCTCCACACTCTCGGAGCTTGACATCTCAGGATCTGTCCTGTCGTGGTTTATGTCCTACCTCACAGGAAGATCCTTCAAAATATCTTGGCAAGGGGCAATGTCCAGATCACATGGGTGTTCTGGGCTCGGTGCTTGGCCCTCTTCTCTTTTCACTATACACCTCCTCACTCGGTGCATTATTAACTCTCATGGTTTCTCCTACTACTGCTATGCAGATGACACTCAGCTTTTCCTTTCTTTCCCACCTGATGACACAACCGTCTCAATGTGAATATCAGCAAGTTTGCTGATATCTCCGCATGGATGAAGGATCGCCACCTTCAGCTAAATCTGTCCAAGACCGAGCTTTTTGTCTCTCCAGCCAGTCCTTCCTTACCGCCACAGGTAAGCGTGCAGCTTGACTCCATCACGCTTGTGCCTGTGTCTTCTACCAGGAACCTTGGTGTCATGGTAGACAACCAGCTGACCTTTAAGGACCATGTTGCTCGATCTTTCCGATTTGCTCTCTACAACATCAGGAGGATCAGACCCTACCTGACTGAACACACGACCCAGCTCCTGGTCCAGGCTC
>JBAFTA010000022.1:4560142-4571627 GCA_036919975.1 Melanotaenia parkinsoni
CAAGAGGAGCCTTACCCATAGGCCTCCCCTTGGCAGAGCAAATTTGTTCAGCACAATACAGCAACCACATTATCATTTTGCTTGTTATGATGCTGGACAGGACAAGTGAAAAAAAAAAAAAAAAAAAAACGAACAGGTTGGGAGATTGTGATGGGAGATGTAGGAGAGTCGTGTAATGACTCTCCTGCTCACACTGACTTGTATTTACTGCTGGGACTGAGGTCTGTGAGTGATGCCTCAAGTCTACATTAAGGACTTTGGTCTGAGTACTTTGCTTCTAACTCAGGTGCAAAGATTGAAATATTATATCTATAATATATAAAGCTTCTTTTATGGTAAGTGAAATTAAGGTTCAGAGACCGAAGCGATCTTTTGAGCATTTCTCCAACTTTCTGCTTTGTGACTCGTTGTGACTCGACTAATGTTTCATTAACTAAATGTCATCCATAAAACAGAGACATTATATTTGAAATACTGATTATTTCTTTCAGATAAATATAATACAGTACAGTTACTAATTGGGTTATTTCTGAAGTTGACATAATGCATCTTTTCAAATATGTTTGTCAATGTAAAAAGTGATGAATAATTTGCAGGCATTTGTTTTCATTTGTAAATGGTAGCAATTTATTTAAAAAAATTACAGAAAAATGGTTCATTCTTTTATAGTGAGATGTGTGATTAGGCAGGAGGGTAAACATTGTTTGTAAGCCATACTCTCATTATGGGCTGTGCATGTCTACAAGTCTGACTCCAGGATTGTTTTTATTCTATTGTTGTTGTTGTTGATCTGTATTAGATGATTGAAGGGCAAAAATGGATGGACGTACAATTCGTAAATTAAGACCAAACAAATAAAACATTCAATTTATTCTGTCTGCAAAGAAATGCTGCCAGAAAAATACAGGAAACACAGTCAGTTTCTTTCTTTTAAAAATATATTTCTAATTAAATACCTTAAATTAGCTCAGGACGAGAAAATGTAGCATCATTTCTGGATTTTGGTTTCTATACTTTTTATATTAGAGTACCTTAAACTTGCACAGTTTTCGTCCTGCACTGTATGTGATGGAAAGAACTTTCCTGTAGTCAGCAGACAAAAACAGAGCGATGCATAAGTCTATAGTGTCACTTAATAAATCATGCACTTGGATATGCAGTCCGTGTACATGTACTGGATATCCTTGTTTTGTTTTGCAGTCCATACCCCCAGATCTGGAAACTCTGAACAGATTTTTAAACAACTCCTCTTTTCAGAGATATGTGTGTTGGTGTATGCAGGACCTCATCTTTGTGGCAGAGATGTTGCTATTAAACCCACCAGCGAGTGTTCTCTCTGACCAATCATTGCAGAGACACTGTCCCTCAGGCATTCATCAGTGTGAGAGTTTGTGTAAAGCAGGGATATGCACCAAATTTATGGAATAAGAAGGGCTAAATGTGAAAGTGTGAGAGAGTGGGTGAATGCTGCCTGTACTCTAAAGCACTGAGAGTGGTGAACAAAAGTGCTAAAAAAAAAAAGAAAAAGGCAGTCCATTTATCATTTTCATGGAGTATATTCTTAGCATCAGTGCAGCATATTTTTGTGTTATTTATCTTCTCAGACCTGGATCTTCATCTACATACTATTACTTCAAGCCCGATGTTGTGATGAGCATCACACATGACTGGTTAGTATCAGCATCATGTCCACAATAAATGTACCAATGTTCAGCACTAGAAATCTGTAGTCGCCGATAAACTTCATCACTCTTGTTTCAATATTAATCCTACTGCATGTCAGCAGTGTGGTGGATCCAGTTGCTTTGTGGTGGCACACTCGTACCTCTAGACCTGCCACTGTGCACAGAAGAAGTTCTAGGGTCTCTTGAGGCCCCAGGCAAAATTTCACAACCAGCAGTCATCACTTTTGTTTGATATTATATACCCATAACAATAACATGTTAATATTATCTTTTAAGGCTTTGCTGGTTAAAACCTTAAAGTCTTAAAATGCAGCCTTTGTTCTCTTCTTCTACCTCTACTTCATTATTTACTATTTTCATTTAATTCAACAGGGGCTTGATGATATTACATGGTTCCAATACAGAAGCTTAAACTCTGCTGAAACCTACGTTATGAGTCTTAAGGATTACATTTGCAGCATAATACAGCACATAAATAAATACAGTTGTACAGCAGCATAAAGCCTACTGGACACATAAAGAAAATGAAATGGAATATAAAAACTGCAACCCACATTAACTTTTATTCAGGCACGTGTTGACATTCAAAAACCTAAGTTTAGCATTAGCATGTCCCCATGTTGGCTATCTAAACCGCACAGCTACCCAAGAATTTTGACAAATTTTCTGACACAAGGTTTGACGTTACTTGACTCCCGTAAGGATGAGTTTCCTCCGCAGCATTCCCAGGAATGTAGTGGGTACGATATTTATGCTAGATCTGTTTTAACATAAAGGGAATAGGCAACAACTGATAACATGAATTTTGAGAAGGTGGTGTCTGATTTCCAGGGGCAATATTTTAATCACTGCTCCTAGAAACTTTGTTTTAAGAGACAAAGGAGTTGAAATTAAAGGGTGAACATAACAAAAAAAAAAAAAAAAAAAACTGGAACTGGGCCTATGAAGTAATGCAATGGGTAAAAGTTTCAGGGATAGCAGATTTACACCACTATATATTCACTTAAAACAACAGAACAATAAAGTGGCTGATGACTGTGCTGGAACTGCATGTAAATGAAACAACGGTTTACTTCGTTCACCCACTAAGTACAAGTTTGAGAACAGTGTTCGCTGAACTTCTTTGTGTTTTATTTTAATACATTTTAGTTGAAATTTCACCAAGCTTTTATACTGTATTCTCATTTCCATCCTTAAATCGTTATTTCCTGAACTGTGTCTTATATATATTTATAATTCTTTGAATCCAGGGTGTTTGCATTCATTGTTACTAAACCTAGGTTTTGCCACAGGCAAAAATAAACAAGGGGTTTAAATAAGAGAAAGATGTGTGTTTGTGTTCAGCTAAGCAGTGCATGGATTAAAAGGATTTTCAGTGAAATAGTAAAATAAGTACTATTAATAGGAACTAGATTATGTCATTGGAGAACAATTCTGTTTAATGAAAGAAAAACATAAACCCATTCATCTTTTAACCATTAAGACTATAATATTTGCTTTCCTCAGCTTCTGTCCATGTCTTGAATGAAAGCTTAAAAATGTTTAATCATGCGTCCATTTCATGTGTAAATGTATGTAATAAGGTGATATACCGATTGAGGTCCCACAGTACTGAGGCAAATCTGTCAAAAAACACCTCATTGTGGTCCTGCAGGAGTTCCCAAGTGAATTTCTATAAACCCCTGTGAACCACGTCCCATTTCAACAGAGCAAACCCCACAGGAGATGATGGGGGCAGAGGGCATCGATAGATGTGCTTCAACTGCCAATGGGGAATGTCAGCCGCTCTCACAGACCAGGAATAACAAATAGCCTCTTGAATGTCTTGACAAGTGGCTGCAGCCAACTTGCATCAGCCTCCAGTCCACAGAGAATTATACACGACATAAGAGAGAGCCCTCTACCTGAGAAATGTATCTGATATAGTGCTTCAGGACATTTTGACAGCAGTATCTTAAATATTTCATTATAAGCATCAGGTAATTCCGTCCAACCAATATCAGAAGTCATAAATAGGCAAGGCTTGACATTATTGTATTTCAGTTTGACATCTGGATGCCTGCTCATTATTTACAACATGGAACACCAGTAAGAGAGGCGTTCCTTATTAACTAATACATATTTTAAGCTTTGTAAAAATCTAAAAGGTATACAAAACTGTACCAAAATCTTGAACCATCTCTCTCTATTTATTGCCTGGATGCACTTGCAGTGATTTATGGAAAAATGCAAATGTCAATAGACAAGGGGGGAAAAAAACTGGTTTTAATGAACTTGAAAACTGGTATTGGTATGATGACCAATGATGAAAAGCACTCATAATTTCTTAAAGTAATAGTCAAGAATTCAGGCTTCTTGAAGGACTTAAAAAGCCCTTATTTGGATGTCGGATGCCTTTTTGTTCTATTCTATGCCTATATGACCCCATACTGCATCAATAATGTTGAGGTCTGGACTCTGTGGAGGATTCCTTTTTGTGTTCTTACACAGGCTGAAGGATATTCTGTTTCGTTTCTTTACAGGTAGAGCTGCTGGTTGTCTGGTTTTCCTGTTTTGGTTAGAGTTTTTGCGGTTGCTTTTTTTTTCACTCTCCCCTTTCCTTATTTTCCCTTGTTAGGTCCAGCGTACATGTAACTGAGCAATAGTCAATATAAAGAACAATACTTAAGCATCAGGGAGGGCCATAAATCCATACAGCTTTATTTCCGTCATATCCACTGTCCTTTGTTAGGCACAACACAGCAGCCAGACCAGCAGCTGGACAGGACAAAATACCTTTTATCATTTTTATGTTCAGTGTTTACATCATGCCAATCCCAAAGAACACAGTCAAATATGTCAAGAATTATGCTAATAATTGATCTTGTCGGCTAAAAACTAAGTAAACTGATCACTTCCATATTTAATTATGTGTACGTGCAGCATTAATGTCTGAGGATAAGCACAGCTAACATTCAAACAATACAGGATGCATGAGGCTGCCAACTTAAACACACATACAAGAATAAACTCAATAATATTTTTGGTCTTCCAGCATTTTGGTTGTGTGGCTTCTCTCCAAACAGCGGAAACAGCAGAAAACATGTTGTTGGAGGAGGTGAAAGTTAACATTTCAGCTTCCATCCACTACTGCTGTTTTCCACCACCTGTGGGGGTCGGCAGGCTAATGTAAATTGTTATGGTATCACATATATATGTATATGGCATGGGCAGCTGGCTTTGTTATGAAGGTAAATGTTTACATTTTTGCTTGTGGAATATGCTTGTTAATAGAGTATTAAACAAGTGGGCATATTAAAGTAAGATGGGATAAAGTTGATGGTTTTGTAGGGTGTGGACAAAAGGATGGACATGGTGACAATGGATGAGGTTAGCATTTGGTTAATTTTAGGTCAAATTACTGCTAATGCTTTTAGTGTTTTATGTAAAGCACTTTGAATTGTCTTGTATATAAAATGTTTTATACAAATGAACTTGCCTTGCCTTTCTCGCATACTGCAGCTTGCAAATGTGTAGTTCATTTTCCAGCATGTGCGCAAACAACGCTTTAAACAAATACAAACTATACAAAGTAGTCATCACCTGCATACAGGTAATTTCAAAGCAAGTATATTTTGACCTAACTGCGTTATAGTTTTTACACTGCTTACTTATTTTGCATAAAAGCTCAAATGTCTTATCTGTCTTTGTCACTTTCAGATTCATGTCTAAAAAAGAGATTGAGAGGATCATTAATATTAATCTGCAGTTCCTACTGTCTGATTAACCAAATCTTGATGCTTTAACAGATCGATGAAGCAATTAATGTTGTTTATCTCATATACTTTTAGAAATGGCTTGCCCATTTTACTGATTTAATGATTTAACTGATTTAAGAAATCATAGCAAGAATCCTGAATGTCTTACATTCTTACATGAAGTCAGAAAAAATACTCCTTTCCCCCCCAATATACATTTAAAATAAGAAAATCCATTAAGAAATCTGGAGAAAAAAATAAAAAGTCTTGCAAACTTTATTTTTCATCTATCCCCACCCCCTTTGTAAGAGTTATTTATTTATTCATTGAAATGTACATTGTTGTTGTGTTTGTACCAGTGACCATACTATTTTGCCTCAATTCTACAGATTGTTAGCAAAGCTTAATTCTATTTAGACTACAGTGATGGCTTGAAAAGATGAATTTTAAGATATGACGTCAGTGTGCTGCAGAAAAGACCAGCTGCTTCCTAAACTGCACTTGGAAGCAGGCTAATTGAAGTGAAACCACTAGATGTCAATATTGTTCTGGATGTGCAAAATTTCCTGGAGATTGGAACTATCCGTATTTTAAATAAATAATGTTTTACAGTAAATGTGTGTAATACAACTTGACAGGCACACCACAATACCCAGGGCCCTTTCCTCCAACTAAAACCAGCTGCCACAATGCAGAAGGTCAACTTATGGATTTGACCAGTATGAAAAGATCTGCTCCCTAAGTCACCCAAGGACAGTTCCAACAATATGTCAGTCCTTTTGAAGAATGTCAATGTAAAATCTGCCTTCTTGTGTGTCTGTATAGTGGAGTTTTCAGAAACATTGACAGCACTTGCTGTAGCTTATTTGTCTTCTTTATTGCCTGGAGACAATGGTGACCATCACTGCATGCTGAATGTGACCAGTATCAACAGTACTTTGCGTTAGTGCTAAATAAGCAGCCAGTTTTTTTGCATAAACCGATAAAAAAATAACAAGTTAAGTGAGAAAGCACACTTCTGCCAAGGCTGCATCATCTGTAACTAACACTATGTAGCATGACCCAACAGGAGCCTCATATGTTCAAATAGGTTTGAATAAAGGGTCAATAGCTGCGTTTCCATTTTGAGGAGGAAGGTGATTTCTAATTACTCGTGAAACTCAGCATTTACGCTGTTGTTTGCTGTCAAGGGTGGTGGTTATATTTTTCTCTTTGAATTATTTGTAAAAAGATTTTCATCTCCTTCTCGGGGCCATACATACTGCGCCATCTTTACTTAAAATGAGCTGATCACGTGACCCCCTATGTCATGTCTGGTAACGTGTAAAGGTCAGTTTATGTGCATAAATAGGGCGTCCATTTTAAACGTTGCCGTCCTCATTTTTCCATGCGTCTGTTATGTTGCCATGGTTGTTAAGATGATCCCTCCACTAGTTGGCAGAGTTCGACATCAGTTTCAGACACCGGCTGGCAGCAGTACTCAACACTGCTTCCTCAAAAGCATGCGCACTTTCTACATTTGTTGTCCTTGTCTTCGTTCTTCTTCGTCTTCTTTTTGGAGCCTATATAAATGGCTGAGTCTGGGTTCTGCTCACAACTGCCTGTTTAAGCTGTCTGCATATTCAACAGAACATCCAAAAATTAAACAGAAACAGAAATAATCCCCTTTTCATTCCGTATGTACCGGATTTTCTATTTCTATTTTAGATTTATGTATTTGTGTCATGATCATGGTTTATGTTCTTGGCTTTTTGTCATGTTCTTGGTTTTTGTTCTTGCTTTTGGTATTTAGGGTCTTGTTTAGTTCTGTTACAGCTGCCTACTCATTGTCGCCACCTGTGTCCTGTTCTGCATGGAAATGCCTGCTTGCTATTACCTGGCTGAAATTGGCTGGAGCTGTCACAACTTTGACTTCACCCGCCTCATTGGATAATTGCTGGTCCAATCCCTGCTCTGCTGTCACCCACCAGGAAATAACATACTTCTGCAGCTGCTTTGTCAGCAGCGACTCTTTGCACAGACAGTGGTGTTTGGTAATAAGTAAAGAAAGGATGGTGAAACCAAGGCCTCGTGAAACATCGAGTCACAATTTGACACAAATGCATGAAATTGGCTCGCTGTGTTGAAATATTTGACATGGTCAAAGAGCTCCATCTGCTGTCTGTGGGCGCCTGATGCATCAGAAGGACAGCATTGGCATGGCTTCCTCACTGCATGTCTGTCATCCCGTCTAATTTTTGACAAAGTGTTTAATAAAGGATATGTGAATATCTTTTTCTGTCATTCATATAAATGAAAATAGGGTGTTGTTAGGTTAGGTAACATTGGTTTAGGTAACAGAATTTTGGTGTATTTAATGTATACCAATCTGTCGTGACAGTAGTAGTTTACTCACAGCTAACGGGAGCGTATGAGGGAAGGGGTGATGGCCAACGGGGATAGTCGTTGTTTTACTGATTTTATACAGTTGTTTTTAAAATGTATTATGAGAAAAATGCTTTTACCGACTTTGTGATCTGTCATAGATTTTTATTTAAAAAAAGTATTTTCTCAATAATCTAGCTTTGGACATGTTGCACATGAAAGAAACACTGTCCACCGTTCTCTTTGTCTCGCCTGGCATTCGCTAGCTAAATCGGGTCGTAACAAGTTCTGTGTTGCTTTTTGGTTCCTGCTCATTAGTTCACCTGTTCTGATTTGCTCATTCACCTCACCTGTGTCTAGTTAGTCTTTTAGTGTATTTAAGCCATTGGTTTCAGCTTCTCCTTGCCAGTCCATTGTTTGTTTACTTGCTGTTGGATGTAGTCCATGCCATGTCAGTTTTTGACTCCAGAGTCTTTTCTTATGTGAGTTTAGTTTCTTATTAAAGCCTTTTACCTGCACCGGTCTGCCTCCGCCTCCTTAAGCCGGCACTTGGGTCCTCAGCCCCATTGCATCGTGACAGTTTGCTTATTGATGCATGAGTGCTTAAATAAATAAAATAAACCTTAAAATCAGCACTGCTGAATAATGCATCTCATTACTTATGCTGAAATTCACACGCTTAATGGTAAAACTGTGTTTCCTTCATCGTTAGTTATGAGTTACTTCTGTGTAGGTTTAATAAACAAGGGATGCAAATTTCAGCAGCCTTAAAATCAGCACTGCCACATCACATGTTCACAAAGACCTCCGATGCTATAACAGGTTGCTTTACAGTGTGATTATGACACATGTGATAATGACAAAATAATTGAAACATCTTTTGACAGCTACACTCGGCTGTGAAGTCACATTGCATCTTCAAACCTCATCACGGACAAATTTTCCATAAGGCACTGAAATACTGTGCCAAAGAAAAAAAAAGTTCAGCTATTTGAATGACCTGATGAAGCAAATAAAACTGTTTTATTTACAGGAGTCGCTCTAAATATTATTAAATTTTAGATCTAAGATCAGGTGTTAACATACAAGGAATATTGCATTGAATTTAAGCCATAACACACCTCATAAATTACAACAATGATGAGTAAATTACGCTCGTTAAGCTGTGTGTGTCCCATGATGAGATGCAATTGTGAGCTTAACAACAGAACAGGACAAGTACTCCGGCTGCTTCCTACAGCAAAGGAAGGATTTCCATCTTCACCATCCTGGGAGAGTTTTAAAAAATGTCTATATGTTTGTCTGCTTTCCAGAGAAGAGACATATTTCCTTATGCGCCTGTAGGACTGTTCGCACCTGTGTTTGCATGCAGGAGTCTGTGTGTGCACATCGGGGTGGGAGTCCACTATGTGTGATACGGAGAGCAGAGGACAACTGTAACTGTAAAACCATGGAGAAAAACAAACAACTCAATGTTGTGCATGTGTAATACATGCTTTGTAAGCCATGTAAACCATACTGTTTGGAACCATAATTCAGTCGAACTGATCTGCGCGTAAATGCATTTTTATATTTGAGCATCAGGCAATTTCTGCACACATATTTAACCATTTTGTGCAGAAGTTCTAATATTTATAAGGTTGAAGGTAAAAAAAATAAATAAAAAATGTGTAAAATGTTTTTGCAGTTTGTAATTTGTGCGTTTGTTAATTTACTTTTGCTTTCATAATTGCTTGAGATGTATGTATGCATTTGAACAGACATTTGCAATTACCTAAAATTATGCACATAATGGTTTACACAGATTATAAATGATGTATTGCACATACCTAATGATATAGTCACTTTTCTCTCTGTAATGCAGAGACAGAAATTACATGCCATCGTGTAAATAGAATAAATAAAACCAGGCTGTTTAGTACCAACACTTTGCTTCTCATTGGTCCACTAATGATGTTTTCCCTGCAGTCATGTTGCAATGTCCTGATGTCAGTGCCTTATGAGGAGGGGGGGGTTGGCATTAAGCCCTCGACCTTCAAATCAGACTTAGTTAAAAATACATGGTTAGGACTACAATTAATGTTCATGGTTGTGTTTAGATGTTTAAAAAATACATCATTAGGGTTAGAAAAATATACATTGTGATGGAATATGAAGGTTTTTTATTATTGGTCATTAATCACCAGTGACAGAAAAATAAAGCAAAAGGTGCAGAGTCTTTGTCATGGCAGGCACTGGGCCAGTATATGGCAAGTGGCATTCATACAGCAGGTCAACTGGAAGACAAGTCAGGAAAAAACCATGACCATATGAAACCCATGTGATGTATTTACAGTCCTGTATAACAGTTACAATAATAATACAATAATGTTGGATAGAATCGGCTGTAAACTGTCACATTTGATTGGGTTCATTTGCTGGTCTTTGGGTTCTAATGTAATCGTTTAGAACTTCATGTTGGCAACTTTGGGTTAATAATGAGGACATCTTTGGTTACATAGTTATATTCCTGTAGTTGTATTGTTTTCAAGATGCTTGTGTTGAGTTTGTGGGCCAATCATCCAAAAACGGCTTTGAATATTCTTTATTTGGCCATTTTATAATCAGATTAAGGTAGAGGACAGACCTAAAAATTCCCAGTGACAGAAATTGTGATTAGGGTGCCCAAACTATTGCATGAGACTATTGCATGTTCTTATAGTTTTCAAGCATGGCTGCATTTATGCAAATCAGTGTTATTCCCCAGGTCTTCCAAATATTATCAGAGATACAATTCCTGATTAATAAAAAAACAATATCATCATGATAGGTGATGTTAAACAAAGCTCATTGGAGCACAAATGCTCAGACTACTGTGTTGGAAACTTTATTACTAATTTATTTACTAAATATACACAGCCTGCCTCCCAGTCAGTGTCAGTTCAGATTTCTCTCCTGACACAGCTGTCTACATCACACCACCCTGAGAGGTTGTTTTAAAAATACAGACAAAAACTTCGCACTACATGAGCAACATGGTGCTGCAACTCAAGTTCCAGGAGGATTCCTCCCTTCAATGTCACATTTCTGTGTTTTGTTCCAAACTGTGAATGCATACCAGAAGATATGGTTGCCCACCCTACTTAACCTCCTGGGGAGCTGATTTCCATATCAGAGATCCAGAAGTTGAGATCCAGAAGGTTCCTGGCAGTGGAGGAGGGATGAGCAGTGAGAGGCTTATTCCTGCTCTTGCTGCTCTACATGGGGGCTTGTCAAACTTAGTTTACAGGCCAAAAGCTGCGGTCTAGCCTAAAGCCAATAAAGCAGCTACAGAGCCTTCATGAATTTATAATTTTCCTCCTGACTGCCTGTGCCTAAACCCATCTACTTGTTTGGTTTAATGAGAACCTTTTTCATTGTTCGGCTGAGTTTTTGTGGGATAGCCTCACTTGTCAAGAGCTGCACGGAGACAGCCCGGCTTAAATCTAACGTGCTGAGCTGTTCACTGTTAGCTAAGTTTGCCTGAATTCTGACCTAAAGGTCAATACCATTCTGTTCAAATCCATTTCTAACATGTATCTGACTGCTTCTCTCGTTATTAGTCATCAGAGGCTTCTCTCTCTGCTCTCACATGACATCACGTAAACATATGAAAGAATTACACTGTAATCTAATTGGATGGATGGATGGATGGATGGATGGATGGATGGATGGATGGAT
>JBAFTA010000022.1:4577847-4595543 GCA_036919975.1 Melanotaenia parkinsoni
ATATATTTTTTGTCTTGTTAAGTTTCACACTATTGTACACTATGTATTGTCACAGGCTCGAAATAAATAAATAATAAAATAAAAAATAAAATATACCCTAAGAAAATGTCTGAGCTTCCATGTCTGAAAGATCTTATTATAAAACAGTTTGTTCTACTTATTACATGACATTTGCTTAAATCTATAGTACCAATATCTTGCCGCCTTTATCAAGATATCAGTTGTCATCTCAGCCACGCCAGAATCCAGAACAATTTTTCAAAAAAGAAAAATGTCCACAATTTATCTATGTTGTTAAAATAGTGGAGGCAAGTAATGTGTTAAATTTCATTTAGTGTCTTGTGTAAAAAGCTTTGCTCATTTTCAGTATCTCTGTTAGAGCAACCTGCATGGTTACCCGAGTGGCAAGTCCCCCTCCAGGCTGTGGTGATAACACCACCTCCTCTTATGAAGTTTGACATTTATTCAGAACGTGAGAAGAAATCAGCTACTAGGTAACAACGAGCTGCCAAACCATCTTTTTCTAACACTAACAAGGTATTTTGGGGGCATCAACAAAGTGCTTTTTTTCCCCTCCTAATCCTCAGTACCAGAGGCCAAAACAGAGAACACGGTAGTATTCAGTGAGGGAAAATAATTACTTTATTACAGTAAAATTAAAAGAAAACTATCTGCGGGCGGGGGGGGGGGGCATAAACTGAATTTAAGTGGCATGGCCAGACTAAGATCTTTTAGTTAATCAAAATGCAACAAATGAAACAAAGGACTTCAGGGGTGAGACTGAGGCCATGTCCACATGGCATCGAAGCTGGTTCAGATGAGAAAACGATGGCACAGATGATGGTACAATAGGGCAACACTGTTGTGAAAGCCGTGCATTTTGGTGCTAAAGCTGTACACAAGCCAGGACTGTCTGGAGCAGCATCACAACACAGTTGGTCAGACTCCATTATTGTTGTTGTGTTTGGCTCGCGTTCATCACACTGACATCTGATCCTCTAATGGTGCAGTTACGCTGTCTGCACAGTACCACAGATGGTACAGGTTTCAGACCTTACTTACTGTAATTCGGCGTCGTGGGGACGTTTGTGTGTGTGTGCCAGGATCAGTGGAGTTGGCAAGGATATAGGTGTGTATGTAGGGAGGGGAGGGATCATATGCACTTGTGGGGAGGCCTGGGTGGGTGGGCTGTGGGCCTGGACCAATCTTGGCCCACTGGGGCCTGTGCCCTGTGACTGCAAGGGGATGGGGCCTTCCTCTGCTGCCCTTGGGGTGGATCTGGGGTGGTCTTCGTGGTGGGATGGCCAGGGTTTGTGCTCCGGGATTGCTGCTGATCGCTCGGGTCTCTGGGCCGCCCTAGTGTGCCTCTAGCTTCCGTACAGGCATGGTCGCTTTTGCACGATCACATTAATCTCTGATCACTCCTCATTCCTCACACTCTGCATGCTGACACAGTCACCAAGTTGTCCAGTGGGTTTATACACTAAGAGCTACTTTTTGTTTAGGTTTTTTTGTGTGTGTGTGTGTGTGTGTGTGTTTCTGGTACTTTAGTTGTTGTTGTGATACATGTTGTTGTTGCTGTCTTGGTTATTTGTTTTTAGGAACTCCTGATGATTGTCATGCTACCATGCTGGACAGGACATGTAAAAAAACAAAAAACACCAAAAAAAACCCAAAAAAACAAACAAATGAAATAAAGGAGCTGAAATGATGTCAGACTAATAACAAATTCAAGGCAGGTTATTTAAAGAGCATAATCTGACAAAGATTAATCTAATGAAACATGTCAAATCTAGGAAAAGAAAATAAAAAATGCGGCTCTGGGTGGCTCGTAAACTAAAAACAAGTGAAATACAAATAAAACCTTTAAAAGCTTTATATACAAACAAAATTATTTTAAAATCAGTTCAAAAACACACAGGAAGCCAATGCAGAGATAATATTAATGCAGGTAATATCAGCTCTCTTTCTGGCCTTTGTCAATAGACAAGCAGCTGCATTTAGTGAAAGCTGTAATGGATTCATGGTCTTTTTAGGAAGACCAAACAAAGAGCATTGCAGTAATCTATTCTACAGGGGATAAAAGCATGTATTGGTGTCTCTACATTGGCCTGGGAGAGGAACTGTCACACTCTGAAAATGTTCCTGAGATGAAAGAAACCTGTCATTGTTGAGATTTTAATGAGAGATATAAAATATAGATAAGAATAAAAAATAATTCAATGGTTTCTTTACTTTATAAAATGTATTAAAAACAACTCCTTCCTGTTTGCTTTAAAACTTCAGTTTCGTCCTTGTTGAGCTGAAGGAAGTTTTCTGCCATCCATCTCTTAATGTCTGAAATACAGTTAAAAAGGTTGTCTATAGGGCAAGCGTCACCAGTAGACATGGAAATATAAAGTTGCGCATCAACAACATATGATTGCAAGACATGACTACAAAACAGAAAATTGTTTGTCTGCAGTTTGTAGATGAGTTAGAAATTTATTTTTGGATTGCTAAATGGAAGGAGAACTTTTTGGTTTTGTATGAGAAGTGTTATAAACTGGGGCTAGGAAACAGCTGCAGATAAATAAACTTCATCCCACCTGTAAAACATTGTGGTGGTAGTATCATGGTCTGGGCCTGTTCAGCTTCAACTCAACCAGGGTGGCATGGTGGCCATTAATCACACAAAATAAGTTGTTCCCCTAAAACCAAACAATATTTCAGAGTAGCTTATATTGTCTGGCAGATATATAACATAAATGTGTATGCAGATCAGTTTCTTTCATCTTTTACTGGAACGTTTTGTGCTTTTAATATGAACCTTCACAGTTGTGACTGAAGATATGGACATCACAGCAACGAGAGAAAAGGAAAACATCTGTGTACACATATGGAGAAGTGATCCTAAATGAGAAGAGGATCAGATATCTATCCAAAATGTGGCAAAAATCACCACTTTGTTTTAATTTTAATAGCACTTTGACTGTGTGTGCCATCTGCTTTTTCTTTAGTTTAATTTTTATGGTTATTTCAGTCAGAGACAGCTCATCAAGACAAATGACAAAGTCGCACTCTCTCTTAAAAGAGAAGTACAAAACCTTAATATCATTTTTAGCTCTAAAATAGCTTAAAAACTCAGCCATGGGAGCCCATTTGTCTATAGGGGTGGAAAAATCACTTTTGAAGGTTTATTTCTTCAAATGAAACCACCTGCTTGCTAAGCTCAATCAGAATTCGAGCCAAGTGATTTGCATTCGATAACTTGAAAAGCTTACAGCAAAAACTTTCCACCATGAAAAAAAACTGCTGATCCATTAGCAAAGTACTTGCTCTGTTGCACATCTGTTAACAAGTGGAGACCAGCTGGAAAATTGTTCTCATTCTTGTATAAGCAGCCAAATCTGTCATGCCACAAAAAATTCCAATTACATCTGTTTAGCAAGATTATATTAGCCATCCTCATATACTTTTTCTCTGTTTTCTCTTTATGATATTTCACCTGATCACCTGTAGCTGTCTTCTTTTCTTTTCCTGGATCAAAATGTCTCTTTCCTGTCGGTCTATGAGAAAGCTGAAACAGCAGCAGCAAGCAGCACAGACCTCAGGATACCACAAACACATTTTATACACACATAGACACGCTAATGCAATTCAGTGAGTTTCTGAGTGACTTATTTACACTCCTTCCTAGACTGTTCGCTTTGTTTTTCTCTGGGAGAGTAAAGAGATGTGAGATACTGGATCACCAGAGTTCTGAAACATCTTCAGCGTCCCTCCCCTCATCATATGCATCCTCATGCTTTAGTAATTCCCAAACTAATTCCTTATGTTTTTTTTTCCAGTTGTTATACCTGCCAAGCTTTATATATGTACACAGCTTACGTAAGTTTTTTAAAAAAAGACCACCATGAGAAAAATTTAAACAATAGCTGCTTCATTTCTAATATCAGTGAGGAACAAAAAAACAGCTCTGTGTGAAGTGAAAACCCTCTGAGCTTTTCCAACTGCAGTACAGGCTTTGATTGATAGGTACCAGAGCACCGTCTGGGATAAGTAACGCCTTCAAAAGGAAGATAGTAAAAGACGGTGGCACATGTTCGCAATTCTGATGTAGTTAACGCAGTCATCGCTGCACCTGAGACCACTGGATCCACTTATGGATGAAAACATGTTCATGTCTGGAAGAATTTTGGCCACTGAGGACCACCGTCCTAACAACTGTGATTGGCAACTGGAGTATTTTCTATGCAGTGTTGTTTTTGGCAGGCATCTCCATTTTAGTCTTAGTTTTTGGTGCCGTGCTATACTTAACTGCTGTTGGGCAGAAACCTTTTATTTCTGTATTTTCATATATTACTTAATCATAAAAAATGCCACACAAGAAAATAGCAGATCTATAAGTTCAACATATAGCAACACATTGTGAGCTTGTTGTTTGGTTATTTTCATCAATAATTACAAAATAAAAAGGAATGGTTTTAGACTTAGAAAGTTTCCCAACCAACAGCAAACACTTTTAAATCTACGTAGGGTTATGCATTGCACAGATAAAGTGCTAACTGTTGAATCAATTACTCCAAAAAAGCAAAGAGCAACAACATCCTTAACTGTGGCTTTATTTCTGAGAATTGCAATACTTCACCCTGAACATAGGATGAGCAAAGGATGAAGAACACATGCTCATCTTGACCTGGTCTGCCAGCGAAATTATGATGGATTATAGTTAAAATGGATTATAGTTAAAATATGCCCATATATCTTCTAGTCGCTTCTGACCATCAAACCCCTTCGTCCACAGTGCCGCCATGATTCATCTATGAATGAATAAATGCTTGTCTGTGTGCACGCTGCGTGGCCAAGGTGCAGCAGCATTGCTAACAGGCAGAAATGTGCATTTTTAATGTCAGACAATCAGCCCTTTAACATTTTCTGCTCTTCTCAGCGAAATCTCATCTAGATTGTAAGCTATGATAACATTATGGTATTGTTGATTCTGCATACATTGTTGGAAGACTCTCTCTCATGAGAACAACTTGGAAATTATTAGGTTCGCTTATTTGTTTATTTTATATTTTTTTACAAAATCATGGGAAGAGGTTGAACAGTCTTGCTGGGAAAATGTTGAGTCTCAACACTTTTTTCTCTCTGTCAGTTTCGCCATTTTAGAGCCTCTATGTGAAATTAAGAAAAAGTATGCTCTTATAGTCATCCTCAGCGGAGAGTTGCATGTGCACCCAGGTGTTGTGTTCCCATCCATGCTGGACTGAAGTGTGGAGCTGAAGAAAACCCAGAACTATTGTAAAGTCAATTTTAGTTGCATGAAAAGTCAAATATTAGCAGGTGTGTGTGGGATTTTTCACTGGTGTAAAATGAGCTTTAGTGTGTTTAAAACAATGTGTGGAAAAACTGTTGGCTGCAAAAAACACACAAACACATGATGGAAGGTGAAAATAGAAGTCCTCAGCAAACATAAGTTTATTTTCCACCCAATTCCACCGCAAGGAATAGTTGCATCCTTGCGTATTGAGCCATAAATGTTAAATAAGATGAAGCTTAAATTGTTTTATGAGCACACTATCACATTTACTTTTATCCTCAACCCTTCAGAGCACCTGAGGCACCTTTTAATAGTACTCCAAGCAAGAACCTAACCTCGCAGTGAGGTGTCTTTTTGTTAGTATAGCCTAAGGGAAGCAAAGGCTGTCAGACTGGTAGCTTGGTCCTATTTTACTTTTGTCTGATATGTAAACAGCAGTGAATTACATTACAGTTTTAACCACTACACCCTGAGACAATTTCATTAGATTCTCCTACACTCATTTTCTTAGCCTGCTGCCAGGTTACAGTTGCTAGGTCATAACTGGATAATATGCATTCTGTGGAGAGGTTTAACAATGCTGAAATGGTAGGTCCTTCAAATGTGTCAAATTGAAAATACCATAGAGCTAAACATAGCCTTGGGTTGGACAGGATGTGCCTGTTATGAGACAAATGAAAATAAAGGTAAATGCATGTCTGTGTCTTTATTTTATTTCAGATATTTTTCTATGACAAACTGACATGCATTTTTGGCATTGTGAGTGTATGAGATCAAAATTCTATTACTTTAGAAACCAATCTTGTTTGCAGAATATGATGTTTCTTTCCAGAATCTGCAGTTATTTCATGTATTTAATTGAGTTCATGTCTCCCTCTAGGAGTTTTTTTTGTCTCTCTCTAAACATAATTTTGCACACTTTTGCCAAAAATTTCAATTTACTTTAGGCTTGTTTAGATGGTAATCAGCAAAAATGTGACCCAGGACTTTGTGTTGAGAATGCAGGAAACATTTTATTTAGTTGACTGTTCCAATGAAGGTCACATCTGTGCAGCAACAGCTGCACTATACAAAAAAGTACACTACCACTCTACAGTTTTGTACATTTTTGCTGGAGGCCTTTTACACTCCCATGTGCATTTGTCTCCACCATATTAATTCACCATGTTAACTACCATTTCTTAATTACATTATAAACTGTGGAAACAGTTACCTGAAAACTCTTTGTTTTCCTCTTTCAACCTGTAACCTCTTCTGCCATATCTGCATTAATTATTTAATTGTTTTAATTTTCCAAATGTTAAGCAGCTGCTGAGAGAAGCTAAAGGCTGCAAAGTTTTGTGACAAAGTTGTGGAGTATTTATAAAACTGAAATTTGCATTGTCTGGCCTTTTTAACAACAATATAATGAACAAATTAATTAAGCTCCGAGACCCTTGTAGAAGTTATCTGAGAGCTCAGTACTTTTGCATTACTCTTTCTTCCTTTATTTCAAAATTGAACCAATAAGAAAAAAACCCACTAAGAATACTGTATTCAGTTTGCTTAGGGTAAGTTGATTTTTGATCCCCAAAACCTTTATATGACTTCTGTTAAATATGTATAACACTCCAACAATATCTCTTTTAGCATTAAGTAAAACTGTTATGTGATGCATGTTAATAAATGTCACACATTGGTAACAATTATAAAATGCCATTCAAGTAAATGTCACTACATCCAATAATGTTATAAATGGGCATATTTTCACCACAAGTCACCTTGTCATGGTTGTTTTTTTATGTTCTCATTAGTGTTAATACATCTCACCTTCTGTTCTTTTTCTGTATTGTCTGAGTCTCTGCAGTCTTCACAAGATCTTTTGTGCTCTTCAGCTCATTCTGTTGCTTAGACTTTGTAATTTCTATAATCCTTTTTTTGTTTGACTATATTCTATGAACTTTTATCCAACCGGGCATGTAATGAGTTTGCCTCTTTCTTCACTGACAACATTCTGAAAATCAGTCAGTGCTTCCACATGTGTCGTCACTGTGCCGACTCGTATCATAAACACCACAACACACGTTTTTCCAATCAGCCCTAAAAACCTGGATGAGATCATTTAGTTGATTACTGATTACTTTACCAACTCTGCTTAAAAGGCACATAGAAGAAGAGTACATGTGTATCCAACTGTGAAGTAGTTACCTGCAATGTAGTCATTGAGGCCACAGGAGCCACTTGTAGATGAAAATATGTTTGTCTGCATGAGTTTTGGTCACTGACGGCCACCGTCCATTCACAACTATGTTTGAAGGCATTACTATGCCCATCTTTACCACTAGATGTCAGTAATTTATATTACCTTTATGTGCTGAAATGCAGACAGGTAATATCAAATATGCAAAATTTCAACTATTAACAAAACTGAGTTGTGTTTTTTCAGGCTCAAAGTTAGTGGTTTGTGTGTGTGTGTGTTTCTAATGTTTGTCTTTTTTCTAAACAAGTAACTTTGGGCCTAATGCTTAATGTTTAGATATTTGCATTCTTTTGTATTTTACTAATAAATGAAAAGAGAAAACTTTTTTTTTTTATTTGTAGAGAACATTAAAGTTTTAGCTTTGAATTTAGAAGACAAAAGAAAAAATAAAACACCAAATGATGGGTTAAACAACTCTAGCACTTAAAGAGCACTTAAGTGCAGAGCACTTAAAGATGTGAAGACAAACCTCAGCAAAATTGCACTCTTGCAGTAGCAAAGTATAATGCAGCATGCAAATCCCATTACTTTCCACCAATTCCGTTTTATTTTTTCAATTTTTGTTGTAAATCTTCTACTTTCAAAGCATTTTGCAATGAGTTTTCCATCCTGACATTTTGATCTTCCTCGATTTCTTTTTTTTATTTTAAAATTAAAAAAATTGCAATGAGAAAGAGGCGCCGTAGATGCTCCATCAGACTGGGATTCTTATGAGTCTACAGGTTAGATTAGAGCCTTTTATTGGTATTACTGTATTACTATGTGTGTTATGAACACATTTTCCTCTGGTGAGGTCACTGGTCTCTGGGAGTTTTGTCTGAGTCTGTATCTTTAGTCTTCGTTGGTATTTTAGTGTATTTTAGTTGTGCAACCCCAATTCATAAAAATTTGGGACAGTGAGTAAAAAATAAAAACAGTACAGAATGGTTGTTTTATTTTATTTCCAAGAGAACATAAATATCAGATATTGAAACTGAGACATTTTAAATTTCATTGAAATTTTTAGCTTATTTTGAATTTGATGGCAGCAACACATCTGGAAAAAGTTGGCACGTGATGTTTACCATTGTGTTTAATGTGTTGCTGCCAATAAAATTCAAAATAAGCTAAATTTCCAGCACTGTTGGTCAAGAGTGGAGCAACAGTGAGTATGAAACACTTACATTTTACTTAACAGAAATGGTGAGAAAGCAGAGGTGCAGAAGGCCACGCTGGCCCATTTATTCCCAGACAAACACCACATGTCGTGCCACATGTTTTTGTGACACTTTCAGAAGAACCTGTCTGGGTGAATAAATGTCCATCATGGTGAAGCTCAACAAATCATCCCACTGGTTCCAGTAGGAAGACAAACACCCTTTCTTCATTGTGAAAGTGGCCACAGCTTGAAATTCAACTGTGAGGATTGATGAGGCCTCATAAAAGGACAGACAGCAGTTATCCAGAGGGATAGACCAGATCTGCACAGAACATTGGCCAAATATCACACAGCCACTGGTGTGTCAAACAAACGTGTCACTTCTATAGTCGGGAAGTTCAACAAGCCATCATTTAGTCAGGCCACTTAACAAGTCAGTTTTTCTTGTGTGTGTGATACATGTCAGCTTTGCAGGAAAGATCTGCAGCTAAAGAAAGATGCATATTATAATTGTAGTTTACAGCCGCTTGGCTCTTAATCTCGACAGTTTGACCTTGTTTGACTGTGATAACACTGTTCACAGCAGTCATTTTTAGACCAGATAGGAAACAAAGATGTTCACTGATACCTTTTAAAGGTTATGTTTTTAATTACAAGCCTTAATTGATGTAATTATTATCGCCTGATTTTATGGCACAAGAACTGCTTTGAGAATGGTTTATTAAGATCTGGAGACTTTCGAACATCCCTGTAAAACCATGACTGCACTTTAAATGCTGCATTCATCTTATAATTGATAAAAATGTGCCTGTAGACCAGCATCTAATACAGTTACTGCGGGGGTATGGGTGTTTAGAGGAGTGATTCGGTGACCTGATGCAAAATAATGAGCTACATTCTCAGTCATCCAGGTCTTGGTAATACTAAGAGTTAACTTAAGAGCAACTAGACATTTTTTCTTGGGTCTAGGATGTTTCACTTTTATCTAAAAGGGTCCTTCAGTTCTATCTAGGTGGGAGTTTTTTTTTTTTTTTTACTTAGAAGTTGTTGAAAAATACCTTGAAACCAAGAAAAGAATTCTAGGTGCCCTTACTCAAAGTACTTTTATTACACAGCATTATGCTGCACAATGATTATGCCCTTTTTTGATTGTACATGTCTTCTTGCACCACTGCTTTAATAAAGTGTCTCCAGAAAATGGCAACAGGTTTGGGAATTGATTTTCAGCCCATCTTAATCATGAAAAGATCCATTGACTTAGAGAAATAATGATAATATTTAAATACATCTTTGGAAACCAAAATTTTTGTCTTTTTTTCCAGGTCAGGTTGTGTCTAGTATTTAGTATCAGTCAAGTGTTAAAAAGCTGATCGGAGTAAAAATGCTTAATGTAAGCATACCCATCGTATGAATGAATGAATGAATGAATGAAAACACATATTCCAAATGGTAGAAGTTATCCCAACAGTATGCCTGTTACATCAGCCACCTGTCAACATAACGGCTTGTTCTGCATTGTTTGCTTTACTCAAAATTTATTTAATAAATTAAAAAAAATGTTTTACTGAAGACATTTGATGGGACCAAAACAAAACTGATTGATGTGTGACACAAATACTTTTTTAAAATAATTTAAAATTGTGTAAAGGGAGAAATTGCAATCTGTGAGATGGCAGTAAGTACACACACCCAGTTGTGTTTCTTTACATCACATTTAGTTAATCACATCACATAAGTTTTATAATAACAAATGTCAGGTTAATATCTCTTTTTTTGCCTCATTTCAAATGAGATACGGCAGCTGTTGCACCTTACAAGGTCTTATTACTTAAACTACACCCTAATTCATCAATTAAATGCATATCATGCTAAAATGATTATTCCTTAATTCTTTCAAGCATAGATGGTTTGGAATTTGAAAGGGGCATAGAAATAATGATCTAAGGAAAATACTCCATTATTAATAGTGCAATATAAGTGGGTATAGTCAGGAGTCAATCCTAAACTTGCCTTAGAAGTCATTATTACTAAGTTAATCAATTCTGAAACATAAAAATAACCACTGTGGGGGTGCTAAAATGGTCATGTAGGCTTCTAGATAAAGTGAATAATCTTGTTCCAGTATTCTTGATCAGTTAACAGTGGATAGGCTTTATTGGCAAAGGCATGAATAGGGTGAGTTACAACCCAAATTAGCCTTTAAATACTACACATTCTCATGCAAACACACATCCAGGTTTCACCCTTTTTGCAGATTTCCCCTTCAGCTGGCATTAACTGCGAGAGCTGAATACCTGACCTCACTAAAACCATGTCTTAACCTGCATATGAATACATGTGTTCCTCCCTGGGTTTAACAAGTAGATAAGAGCCCAATTTAGTTTATTAAAAAAAATATTAGAGTCAGTATTTGATCTTTGTTCAGATCCTATTTACAGATGCAGTAGATGTGATTACATTGTGATTGGAAAACAAAACATATTAATTTAATGACAGAATCAATACAGATGTAAATTTCTCCTGGGCTAAAAATACTGCATCTATCCTCTCCTTAAGATAACCTTGATGACCATCTATAAGAATGTTTTTCTCACTTCTTGATTCTTTCAGCATTGTGATGTTTGAGGGGTTTTTACGTATGCACATTTTAAAGGTACAGTCTGTAGGAATTACTGACATATTGTGGTAAAGATGGCATAGAAATGACTTTAATCCCAAACACAGTTGTAAATGGATGGTGGCCACCAGTACCCAAAAATCTTCCAGACATAAACATGTTTTCATCTGTGAGTGGATCCAGTGTTCCCAGGTGCAGCGATGACTACTTCAGCATTGTGAACATATGTCCCGCCTTCTTCTATGGTCGTTTTAAAGCATTACTAATCTCAAATGGTGCTCTGGCATCGATCAGACAAAGCAGGTACTGCAGTTGTAAAGCCCATAGGGTTTGTCCATTCAGAGACACCGTAGTAAAAATGGTGGCACAAATTTGGATTTTAATTTAATTTACTGAAAGGCTTGTGGTGATTTATTCACATATTGTAGCTGTAACAAAGCAGCCTCAAACCATGACATTTACACTGCTATGCTTCACAGCTGCTTTAGCTCAAATACCATCCTTGGCTTACAACAAACATGCACCCTGTAATAGTTTTCAAGTAATTGTATTTTAAATCATCTGTTTGAAGAAGTACTGGTCTTTGTTTCAGTTTCAGTGTTCTCTGGCAAACTTTAGTCTAGCTTTCATATTTCTTTTTGACAGCCAGGGTTTCCTCCTTGCAAACCTCCCATAGGGATTACGTTTGTGCTTTCTTTCTGATGGTAGACTATTTTATACTCTTAAACTATGAGATTGTATGAGACTTTTTATATCATTGTGTATTTACCTTTTGGGCTGAACTTGCTAGGGAACCTGAATACTACAGCTTCTCTTCTAACTTGGTTTGAAGGCTGATTTCATACTTTTTATTTTTATTTTTATTTTATTTTATAGATGTACAGTCTTCTTTCTGAAGGCTTCAGCTCTGACCGTGATGATACTGCAGCCAAAAGTAAACCAAACAAAATGTCTGAAACTTTATTAACACATTTTCCTTCAAAATCTTCCACAAAAATGTGATTTTTCCATGATGCAGTGCTGGTGAATTTACCTATATGTATTTTAGGTAGAAATGAACGTGGGAAGTCCAAACTTTTTCCTTTCAATAAACTATAAACTAAAAGCACTCAGAAAGTGCAGACCTCCACCAGGTCTTTGTAATTTTATTTATTTTGTCAGTGTATGTGGGAATTATTTTGAGTTAGAAACTCTAATGGCAACATTATAACTACTAGCTAGTTCCCTCAACCATGTTTAACTAAAGACTGGAATTTTTTTTATTTCATTTTCAATTTCACTTTCAATAAGATGATTTAGTTCAGACATTAAAGAGTAAAATTTAGCTCTTTTGATGGTCCTGCTGTTTCAACTAGTAAACACAACCAGTTAACCAGGTAATAAAACAACTGTTTTATTGGTGTGTTTTCATCACTTAATCATGACTTTGTAAACAGCTAGCATGTTCAGCATTAACAGGTAGCGTTTACCACTTATTTGCTTGTATGGATCAGACTCACTGAGTTTACTGGGTCTCTTTACTCAGAACAGAACATCAGTGATGTGGAATCATCATCATCCAAAGCAGCTGATGAAGGTCCTGTTGCGGTCCACTTGTACCTAGCCAAAGAGGGTTTAAAGTAATTTTTATTATGCCTCGGCATGGTGTCAAAATGACTCCCTCTGGTGGTCTAAGCGGTATTGGAACGCTGGCGGTTCTAGTGTCTAAAAACATTCCTGGATCCAGGTGGTAATCCGGATTACCCCCAAAATCGAATCAGCTCCTTATTCTATTGTGGAGATTTCCTGAAAATGTAATTAAAATTCATTCATCACTTTTTGAGTTATGTTGCTAACAGTCGGAGGGGCGGGCAGACAGACATACTCCACCAAAAGCATAGCCTCCGCCTTGGTGGTGATTTGCTCGTTAACACTTTTTAAACTACATTTCATGGCAATGTTGACATTGAGTCTACACAGTATTGCTGACTGCAGTTCAGTCATGAAAATGAATAATTTATTAAAATATCCTGGATGAATTTGGAGGATTTCATGTTCAGTCATTAAGGTATCAACAAACTAAATTGAGGGAATCTTTTGACAGTCTCTTTAATTGTAAACATAAATATTTCTGCTCCTTAAAGTGTTAAAGTGGAGGCCTTGATAAAGACATTACCATGTAATGCCCATAATACTGTCCTGGGAAACTATATGTGGCACGCCCATGATCAAAAAGTTCACACAAGCCTAATGAAGCCCTTGAGTTATGAGGTGTGTGTAGTGGTAATAAGGGGAGAAGAATCATTGATCGCTTGATGGTCCTTGATGAAAACTTTGTTACCTTGTAGTTTTACACTGTTTGTGAGATGAAGCCCGTATTTTCATTTCAGCTGAGCTCCCTTGTGGCCTTGGAAAATGTCACAATGCTTGTAGCACCAGTTGAGCGAAACTCGCTGGAGCTCTGTGACCTATATAGAAAATCAGCTAATTTTGATGTTAAAACTGTATTGGAGGGTGGTCACAACAATCAGATACATTGTATTATCCAGTTATACTGAAGTACTTTCTTGCATTAGAAAACGTGCACACAGTGGTCTGCTGCTAAAGCTGTTTGCTGTTCTGATAAATGGAAGTAAAATGTCAGACTTCAACTGGACTTTCCTTTAGCTAAGGATAATATACAGTGCCATGAAAAAGGAAGCACAGCCTCTTTAAATTCAGTTTAAGATTTTATGTATCAGACCATAATCATAATTATAAGGCTCTTATTAAGTCTTACATTTTGGCAAATGCAACCTTGGCTGAACAGCTGCACATGATATGTGTAACACTGCATCATTATTTATTTAACATAAACTAAGATCTGGACTTTGTCCACGTGATTCTGATTTAGTCATTCTGCTGTAATTTTCTTCTGTTAATGATCACTCTCCTGTTGCATGACCCAAAACCAGCCAAGCTTCAGCTGCCAGACAGATGTCCCCACATTTGACTCAACACTACTTTGGTATACAGAGGAGTTCATGGTCCAGAGATTCTCTCTGATGTAATAAACTTTAACATTAACATGCCAACTGAGGCCTGTAGAGTCTGAGATGTAGCTCTTGAGCTTTTTAACTATTTCTCTGAGCATTACAATCATACTTTGGGCTGAACTTTTTCTTACTTTTTTTTGTTTTAGATCATTTATATTAAAATGTACTTACTGTAGTTTGTAGATAATATTACGTTTATTTATGCACATCGTGCTTTGTCATTAGTTTAGGTCAGTATGTTGAAATAAGGGTCCTATACAAACATGTCCCTACAAATTAAGGAGAGTAGCAGACCACAGATATTGCATACAGGTTGCTCTAAGTAACAGAGCAGTCAGTGATGCGTAAAATCATCCATGGTATTTTGTAATATCTCCTGCATGAGCTTGTTTTTTACAGTGGAAGTAAAGAAGCTGTGTATGAAGCAAACAAATAGGAATTGGTAGAACAGGGCAAACAGGATGACTGATAGAGCCTGACCAGTGAATGTGCAAACCAATATCATGGATCATGTCAGTGTATATGATGAATGAGGGCTAACAATAAATTACATTGGAGAAAATACCAAAGGTGATGTAGAGACGGTGTCACTGTTATACAGTTTGTCCACCAGAGAGCACTTCTGTTTTCAGCAGTCAGTTTCCATTAAACACCTGTCAGCATGTTCAGTTTGTTCCAATTAATTAATGTCATGGCCACACTTCAATACATGTATCACATGAGGAGTGTATATAAGTTATCTTTAGGGTTTTTCTGATGTATTTTCCAGGGACTTGAGACAGCTGTGAAATTTTGTAAAGTGGCAATGAATGGAGTTTTGTTTGTGGAGCTCAGTTGATGAAACATAACATTTGGACATTGTTTCCATTAAAGTTGTGTCCTTGTTGCATCAGGTGTCACAGACAGTGTCACAAAAAAGCTGAACACTTATCACATGGAGGGTTTTGTTCATTTTTACCGTATCCTACAATCTAGAATATAAACAAACTTATAAAAAGGAATAAATGATGAGCAAAAGATTATGTAGAAAGTAAATTGTCAGCAAGGTGTAATGTGTTTCATGCTGAAGAGACAGTGTGTCAGTGCAGGTGAAGTTTGTCTTGATTGACGCCTTGCACACCACTGACGAATACAGTTCCTTAATTAAAGGAAAATATTATTATATTATAGTTTTCCTTCAATTCTTTGCCATGGAAATTTCAAAGTGACGCTGAGTTATTTTCTAATACATTTAATCTGACTGAAGGACAGGAAGGTAGGTGGGAGCAGGCATTATTAATGTTACAATAATGATTTAATTTCACTTTTTTTTGTCTACTCTTCCTTCGGTATTGTTTTACTAGTCTTCTTATTGGACAAATATTTTTTAGACCTAATTTTCTGGCCAGTCTTTCTAATTTTACCACAGGGGACCCAACAGCTGAGTCTCAGAGCAGATTCTCTCTTTTCATAAATCTTCCCACCTCTTCCTGCCCTCATTTTATTTCCTATTGAGGTTAAAGTGTCTCAGAAAATGCATTGTTTTATTTATTTGTGGTTTTGGTATGGAAGCGCTGTCACCAAAAGAAAAAAAAAAAGAGAGTGGGGCCTTATCAAACTATAAAGTGATCATAACGGTTTTATTGTAAAAACGTGAAACTTATAATGAAATACGTTTTGTGGTGAAAGCCTGGACTATAAACCGTATTAGTCTTTGTATGGGGAAACTGTGCATGCTATGGTCAGAGAAATTTCTGATTTACCAAATAGGATTAAGTTGGACTTTATTGGAGAGATTTGGTGAGGCTCGGAGAACACCGTGATATTCCTTTTTATGGGGGGGGGGGGGTTACTGCTCTGTGAAAGATCTAGGAAAATAAGTAAAAGTAATAAGGTTTTAAATTTCATCCTATTTTTTTAAATCATATAAGATCCTCACAAAGAGTTATTTCTGCAGGCAATAAGGCTGAAAAACATGAGGATTGTAATAAAATAAAATTTACGTTTACATACCGATTCTTATGCTAAATAGATTGGTAATTAAGCTTAAGAACAAGTTTTATTTAAAAAAAATGTTTAGGTTACTTGTGGTGAGTGGTGTTTTAATGGCAGAAGATCCTCTTTTTGTTTTATATTAGTGTTTTGCTTAAAAAACTAAACTCACAAACCTAAGGGGGTTATCTGTGCACTTTAAATGATAAATTCTGATCAGATTTTGATTCTTAATTTTCACAAAATCAATATTTCTCACTTGCCTCAACATAGTTTGTATGGTTTACATTCAGGAGGTGATTTGAATTTTTTTTTTTTTTTTTCTCCAATTAAGTCTCATTATACCTGCATTTGGAAAGAATGCCTATGTCTTTAAAAACAAAAAACAAAAAAAAATGTTGCTGTTCAGACAAATCAAGGCTTTACTTATTTTATTACACAGGCTATTAAATAATGGAGTAAATAAATGGATAGTAAAGTTAAGATAAAGATAAAGATGAAAGGTTTTGAACTTCAACTACTGCTCATAAATGCATTGACTTGATGACAAAGGATGTACAAATCATCAGGTAAACTGAAGCATCCCATGCTGCATGGTTTCTTCTGTTTGTTTTTTATTAAATTATGGGTCATTTCAGGGTTCACATCAAACATAAATCACCACTTCCTGTTGCTGCTTGCTGACGTTCTGGTTTCCACATAGGAAGCATGAAAAGTGGTCCAGATGGAAAGCAAATCTTTTTTTTTTCCTCTGGAGATGAAAGCTTTTTTTCTGAAAGAACTATGATTGCAAGGTAGGACTAAACTAAATGATAGTCTTTTGCTGAAAAAAAAGTAATATTCATCGTAACGCTAGCATCTCTTGTTTGAAAGCAGGCCCCCCCCCCCCACCCCAAGACCCCAAATTCCCTCAATTGCACACACGTAAAAAAATATTTATACATTCTAGCCTGAATACATCATCTGGTGCAAGCTGTTGGGGACAAAGCCCACAAACAGGAGATGATACTCTGGTCTGCACACAGTTAGTTTTTTGTGATATTCACTTGCTGTGCCTCTCTATCTCCCCCTCCCTCCAAGCATGACTCAGTTTTTATGTCCCTTATCTTGTTGTCTGAGGCACTCTTCTTGCTTTTAAATCAATTTCCTCCATGGGGATTAATAAAGTTGAATTGAATTGAGCATGAGCTGAAGCAGATATGAAGATGCGAAGGCAGTGTGGCATCTCTTTTCACATATTGAAATAAAATATAATGTGCTTATCCTAAATGCCTCTGACAGGATTAACCGGAAGGATTTAAGGTTTTTCCCTAGGGGAGTTTAGCATATAAACCACACCCGCACTCCCCACACCTTTTCTGTCCCTCTCTCTCCCCTCCCTCTTCTCTCTACTCTCTTTTCTCTCTCTCTCT